>PVKH010012037.1:0-17474 GCA_004027955.1 Chaetophractus vellerosus | reverse complement strand
TCCTCCATTAATAGCATCTTACATCATTTTGATACATTTTCTACACTTGATGAACAAATATTGAAGTTTTGCTACTAACCAGTGTCTATAATTTACATTATGGTTTACACTTTTTATAGAATTTGACAAAATGTATAATGGCCTGTATCTGTCACAACAATATCATGCAGAAAGGCATTTTTGGTTCATTTAATTTTCTAGCCGAAACCTCACTGTTTCAACCCTTATTTTAAAAATCTTTCCAAAATGTCTATATTTTATATTTTACTTCCTTAACAAGGACAGCATAAATTTAACTCTTTGATGACTGCAGGTGATACACTGCTTCAAAATGAGCCTGGTGAGGGACGTAGTATTAGTCCAGCATAGATCCTAGAAGGAGCTAGACTGAGAATAGCAGAGGTGGGTTGAGAACTCCCCTATGTACAATGCCTGCTTCAAATAATTTGCCCTCTGATTTCTCATTTGCCAAATGAAGACAATCGTGTCTCTTATGTATGGCTCTTTGAAATTACTTTGAAAACTCTCAAAGATATGGGATTTACCAATACTACCATGGAAACATTACTAGAGATTGGTCTGAAGGAGTTTTTATTCCATGCTGCAGCCAAGAAATTGCTTTAATAATATGTAAAGGTGGGCAAAGGAGAAAGAACCTGGCTACCTCAAGATTCCGATGACTTAACTTGCGATTGGTCAGTATTTTATAATACACATTTAATTTAGCTGAGAAGACCATGACAAAAATTAGGTTCAGAAGCCTTTTTTCTTTGTATCTTTTATGACCTATTGTTAAATTCTGGCAAATTAAGTAAAGTAAGACAGTTTCCATATGAACTTTAAAAATTTTCACTTTGTCATAATCAAAATGGAAGGCAAAAATCTCAAATATATAATATCTCTTTTTCTCTGAAGCCAGCATGACTATTGGCTTTTAATTATTTGAGATTGCTTCCTTTAACTTGTTAGTCACTTTCCTTTCAAGTAGAAGAAAGCCTATCAAAACGTTTTGCTGTTTTCCCAACTTAACAACCTTTTTTAGGTTATCGTTATTTAAAAATATATCTAGAAATGTTCATTTTGCTGGTATTTGAGATTGTGATGAAGAATTAATTTATCTTTGGTCTGGTTCATCTAACTAAAATATTATCCTTTTGCTAAATGAACTCTAAATTGTTTCAGAATTTAATTGTTATTAAATTATGTAGCTAAATTATATACTTTATGTAATTAAATAAAGTTACTACAAGTTAAATTTATGGTACAGTAAAGATAAATTTCAATCACTTGCAAACTAAGCAAAAACTTCTTCAAATATATATGGCATATATTTGTGACTGATGGATTATTTTAATTTCAGGGTTATTTCAAGTAATAGGTCTCATATTGTGAAACTTCCAGTTAACAGGGTAAGTTGTTTTTTTCATATACATATATATATATACCACTAGTTCAAAAATGGGAGGAATACTCCCTAGGTTAGGGAGAATTGACCCTTGTGGTTCTCAGGCAGCCTTTCCTGGAATTTAAGTAAATTCAGATTAAGTCCAGTTCTTCAGTATGAAATTGCCATTTGGGCACCCATGCCAAGCCTTTCCAAGATATTAAATTCAAATTCAGACTGTTGCCCTGACATTTTAAGTAAATAAAAGAGACAACCTGAGGTCATTTAGTCAATCCACAAGTGATAGGACATTACCTTGAGATTGACAGATGAAAGTTAATGTGATTTTTATCATTGTCAGTTTCGTGTTGGAACATCTTCACTTTTCTGTATCTGAAAATATATTGCCTCCAGATATCTGACTTATCAGTCTAATAAGCTTAAAGAAAAAGAAAACAGAAAACCTAATGGAAGTCTCATTTAGTTCTGATCATGACCTAAGAGCAGTCTCTAAAATACCAGCTTTCTCATTTAGAGTCTCAAAATTGTGAGATCACAGATATTACCAAGATTACTTTTCTGAGAAGCGAGTGAATCTTTTATAACAAGGCTATTTCTAAGTGAAAGGGAAACAATTAGAAAATTTTGTCCAGAAACTAATCCAAAAGAATATATTGATTTTATTTTTCCCTGACCAAAGGGGAAAAGTGTATTTCAATGGAGACAATTTCCAATTTTATTACATACATAAATAAAACCAATGATAATTTTAGCAATTTTTAAATCTTGAACTGACTATTCTTCTGTGCTCAACAAAGCTTCAGAATATTTTCCCAGTTGAATAGCTAGTATATACTTAGGGAATTCAACAATAAAATCTTAAAAAGAAATATAATTGAGAAAGGCCAATCTACTTGAACATGATTATATAGTATAATCCAAACCTAAATATAAATGACTTTGGATTGTCTATATTCCTTTTCCTTTTCCATTAGCCTAAAGAATTACCCTTTATATCAGCAATTCCATGTAGATTTATCATTTATACAGGGTTTTCTTTTTAATTGTATGAATCGGCCTTTTAATGTGATTAGCCTAAAATTATCCTAAAATTTGTTGGGTTTGAAACTGGATAATTCTTAAACTACTAAAATTTGAAATTGTCATCAGCTTGATTATATGTCAAATTTGACATATTTTCATTTATCATTATTTTAAATAACAGCAATTGAAGTTTATGCATACGCCACATCAATTCCTTCTTCTCAGCAGTCCACCAGCCAAAGAATCGAATTTTAGAACTGCTAAAAAACTCTTTGGAAGCACCTTTGCATTTCAGTGAGTATGGCTTAATGTGAAATGGGATATGCTTCACATTAATCTTCTGAAAATGTGTAGGGAGGGAGACATTCACTCTCAGTAGTTGACCATTAACCCTGAATAGTCACCTTCATAATATTTGACTTGGAAACTCAGAACTTTCAGAGGTCTTCATGACATATTATACTGTGACCACTTTAAAAGATCATTGATTTTGCTTTTTGCCTTTCCCTCCTTTGTTTTTTTTTAGTGGCTCACACATTGAAAACTGGCACTCAATCCTGAGGAATGGTCTGATTGTTGCTTCTAATACAAGGCTGCAGGTAAATTTTCTGAATGCTTTAACGAGACTTCTTTATTCTTCAGTATTGAGGTTAAGTAAGCAGTCCTACTTTTAAGATTTTCCTTAAAAGAGGGCTTTTTAAAAAAATATATGGAATTTTTAATAGGTTTAAGTACATTTTCACAAAAATGACAGTAGAATTGATTATGCAAAATGAAGGAATGAAAGGAAAAAAATTAAAATCCCTGTGAGAAAACAATGAAATCACACTTTGAACATGAGTAGAAAGAAATTATCATACACAAAGTAAAACTGTACAAACATTCTGTACATTAATCCAACACTCATTTCTTGAGTACTGTGCTTCACTGTGAATAGTTTTAGAGAAGAAAAAGGTAGAGCTAAGAAGAAACACACTGAAGATTAGACGCAAAGAGCCATCTGATACCGGCTTTTCAATATGCAGGTAGGCAGTTGGAGTTGGCAGGACATCATGGATAGAGTTGTCCTCTTCACTTATGTCCTTCATCTCTCCCATCCCACTTCACTCTCATATAGCTGATTTTCATCTGATAATGTTAGGTGTCAGGAAATGAGATGCTCAACACAGTCACCTGTACTAAATTTCATAATAGGATGACATTAAGGTGATACAATTAAATGTAAATGTCCATTAGTGCACATTTATTTAATTTTCATTTCATATAATAGGGTGTGAAGGCCCTAGAACATAGAGATAAGAAAAACGTTCAATTATTCTGAGTTGTTTCTTAAACCAGTGGAAGAGTTTCAGTTAATAAAACTCTGTAACATAGAAAATTTAGAGGAGGATAAGTATGGACAGCAGATTGTAGGCAATGAAAATCTGAATAGGTCACTTCATTTATATACTAGCACATGAGTCCTAATCAAAGTTCTTTCACATATATTTCAGTCTTTAACGTACCTTGTGTTTTGTTCTCAGAATTTTAGATTCATTAAAATTAGCACCTACTACTGTACTTTATAATAAATGACTATTTTTTCTCTGGCTATCATTTTTCATATGCCAATTCATTCTGAATTTTGAGGACAAGGATACATAATTCTATTTTTTAAATTAGACCTTGGAATAAAAAGATCTCCATCATTTTATAAGACTGAATGTTCCAACATGAGACTGACTGCCTTCCTTTGTAAAATATTAACATTTGAAATCGTTGACTGACCCACTCTCTCCCACCTCTTCCTGTTTTAGCTCCATGGTGCAATGTATGGAAGTGGAATCTATCTTAGTCCAATGTCAAGTATATCATTTGGTTACTCAGGTAATCCTATATATTTCACTTCTAATCTCAAATTTGTTTGATTTTTATTTTTTCATTGTCTATTCTAGTCACGGTTTTCTATCAAGTGAATGAAGCTTATTTGAAATATTTATATTAAAGTCATTTGGTTAATGTCAGAAGCAAAAACAAAGCACAAATGTCAGAGTGAATTTATAATACTTACCTAGTATATAAGATGGAATATATGCTTTATCAATTTGAAAAATAATTTTGTTTTAAAAGTTTTTATATTTATTCCTTCCACAAATAAGATTTAGAATATAGTATGTACAAGGAATTATTCTGGACACCAAAGACTATACATACATATTAATCCATTTTTATTGAGTGTGATTCTATATCATGTCACCTCTTATCTTTGTATTTTCTTTACTTAAACTTGTATTCTAATAGAAACTGTGTATGGATATTTGCTGAGGTTTTCTAAAATTCTATGTTTGAAGATTCTTTAGAAATGTGTCATGTATGATATTGTATTTTAATAAGAATTTTCTGATTAACTTAGAAGTGAACTTCCTGATTAGTCTAGAAATTTGATCTAAGTTTGTCAATGAGGAAATTAAGACCACATAGGTTGCATCTTCACTTTGGAGCTCAGCACTGTGGATAACTATTAACCATTCAATAATATCAGACAGGATAACATCATTCCATATGGAAATTCTAGTAATTTTATAATAGGATTCATAGCAAGTCTGACATTAATTCTGTGCTATAGTGTATCTCCAAGGTGCTTGAATTACAGTGTAAACCTTAGAAAAATATTAAATGAATGTTTCAGGAAATAGGAGATATTCTTAATATATTTTATTAATAATGGTAAGATAGAAATATATATATTAATTATCTAAATATTATAGATTTTCTGAGCCTTTATTTACTTTTTAAACAAAAATAATATAATGATTTACCATTAAGAACATATTTTGTAATATACATTATGTATGAAAAAGAATTTGGTATGGGACAATAGACAAATGAATTGTTATAGAAACAATGAACAAAAATATAAATTCATAAAGCTTATTAATATCTGTGAATATTTCTACATGAATGCTTGTAAATTCCATATATTCCAAATCCATCTGAGAACTGGCTATCTTGGGACAAAGAACAAGTTCAATTAATTGTCAAAATGAATTCACTTCTCCATTGTGCTCCTGAGTCTTCTTTGAACTTACACTTGTGTTTTCTGAAAATATGGAGTTCTTAGTTTGGGGTGGAGAAAAGCAATTAATCAGAGATATTGTTATCTTGATTTTTGTATTTCCAATAAGCATTCAACAAATATAGTCATCTTTATATTTCTTATAATTATTTATTTGATTCATTCTTCTGATTATTATTATCTCCATTCATTTTCCATCCAGGTTTGCATAACTTTATGCTCCACATGAATTTATTAAACCAATTAGCATAAAATTTGACACTGCTAATCTCCATGTAGTGAAATTTTAATATTTTAGCAATAAAAAGTTAGAACAGAATTTGTGAAAATAGATATACTACAAATATATGTAGCTTAACTACAATTTTTTCACCTCTAAATTCACTTAACAATAGCCATACAATATTAGATCACAAAATATTGACACTCTTGACCCTTCAAAACTAAGTTTTATTATTATACTATATGGCCCATAAAGGAATTTTTAACAGTTTATAAAACTTAGAAGGAAGTAGAAAACATGCTTATAATCATGTTACGTTTTTAGAACTTAATGATATTTTGGGAGATTGTTGGAATCAGTTGAAATTATGTGCTGAAGGGGGCCTGATAAATTCAAAATGTGGAAAGAATGCTCACCAAATAAATATTAATTATCCTTAGATGGTGGAATTTGCAGTGATTTCTTCTTTGCACTTTTTCATTTCTGAAATATTTTACGATGATGAGTATTATTTTTATAACAGTTAACCTATTCTCTTTAAACATAAACTAAATTAGGCTTATTGTAAAGCAATCCAAACTACAAAGGATTATCTAAAGCAACATGAAAATGTTCCCTTCTTTATATGATCACATTATATAACTTAAGGCAGTATTTTTCACATGTTGCCTATAAGAAGTCTTAATATCCCATATTATAGGAAAGGATACTTAGGTTTAATAACTAACCAGGCCTACCTGTTTAAATTCTACACCAGTCTTCATACTCTTTCAAACATGGCAGGATGCTTCTCAGTGATAGGAGAGTAAAATTGAAACATTTAAAAGTGGAATTATAATTAGAAATACCAAAAGTAAACAGCAACAATAACAAAAACTAATACAATGAGATGCTGAAGCAAAGAAAACTTTAAAAAATTAGAAGCTTGCAAGGTAGCAAAAAAAAAGAAAACTAGCATAAAAAATAAAAAATTAAAAGTGAATGTAAATATAGATAACTATTCCAGTTATTGCTATGTAACTTAAGGTGTTAAACAGTAATTTTATTATGCTTATGAATTCTGTGGGTCAGGAATATGGAGCTTTGCTTGGCTGGGTGATTTTTTTGCCCCTCAAAATGTCCACTGAGTGATACTCAGCTGGCAGATGGGCTACACTGGCGGGTCTAAGGCAGCCTCACTCACAGGTCTAGAGCCTTGGCGGAGATAAGCTGGGACTGTCAAAACCACGCACCTATGTGTGGCCTTAACAGTGTGGCAGTCCCTGGATAGTTGCACTCCATGCCTGAATCTCCAGAACACATGTCCTGGGAGCACCAGTGGAAACTGCATGGCTTTTTCTGCCCAACCTAAGAAGTCACACAGTGTCACTTCCAGTGTACTCTACTGGTCAAAGTGGTAACGAGCCCTTCCAGATTCAAGGCTTGGGGGATTAGACTCCATCTCTGGATGAAAGAGTGGCAGGGTCACACTGTAGAATATATGGGTTGGGATAAGTTGTTATGGCGATCTGTGAATATATTACATGCCAAAGTAACACTGAGAAAATTAATAGAAAATAGAAAATAAAATAAAATACAAAATAGAATAGCATATTTCAAAAGAGAAAACAAAACCAGCATAAATAAGATTCTAAATCTTATTAAAATAGTACAAAATGAAAAGCTAAAACAACAGCAACAAAATGGTTTAAATAAATAAGCCCTCAGCATTGATAAGAATAAAACACAAGTCATCAAGTACTATGATTTTCTTCTTCTTAAACTGGTGTATAGACTCCTTAGATGGATGTGTGGAAGGGATTGGGGGTTATGAACTCAGTGAATAGATGTAGAAATTTGTATGTGTTTATTTGCATTTGTCTGGGGAGAGAGTCTGTAGTTTTCATGCAGTTCTCAAAGGATCTTTGATCTGAAAAAAAGTTAGAATCACTGCACAAACATGAAATGTTTTCTTTAGTCGGTTTTGACAGTTATGAGTCTAGGAGTTAGAGAGCAGAACAGACCTTCTATATATAATAGACTTTACCTTTCCTTCAGAATTGTATATCTAAAATTCTAAGCCTGTTCCTCAGCGCAAACCCAACTATTTCTGCACCTTTGGGAAATTGCTGACTTAGACAGGGTTAGATCCAAGCCACGTGAAATTTGATAAGCACGTTTTGTCTATTCTTTTATTGAAACAACAATAAAATCAATGCATATCTTAACCTCTGGTATGGTAGTTGATGAGCATTTTTGAATAAAGTATAAATACAAATCTACCCATTTAAAACAGATAGGGATTTAAGTTTCTTTGTTATTTTTTAAATCTTTCACTGTAAGAATTCATGGCATTAACAGATTAAACTAAACCTTGTGAATATCATGGGCAAAAAACTTATATAATGTTCCTTAATAAGAAGAAATAGTAAATTCTACACATAATTTTACCTGATGGAATCAAACATTTGCCCAAAGTTGAATTTTGCACTGTAGATGGATTGTGTTTTGAGCTGTATCATACAGCTTTGTTCCTGAGTTTTTATTTTGCTGATGTTTTCAGGGATGAATAAGAAGCAGAAGGTGTCAGCCAAGGATGAGCCAGCTTCAAGCAGCAAAAGCAGCAATGCATCACAGGTGGTGTAGCAACTCGTATGACTGCATCTGATTAGTGAATTGTAACCTTATTAGCCAGGAGGAATTAATAAATACTCAAATATTTTAAGTCTACAAGATTAAGTGGTTGTTACTCATAAAGGAATAAAACTCGCCCTAAAATATAATAACGTAATTGCCTTTATTCAGTAAATATTCAACAAATATTTATTGAGTTCCACAAGATGCCAGAGACTGTTCTAGGCTTTGAGTGTATATATACAGTGGTGATCAAAAATGGACAAATATTTCTGTCCTTTTGAAGGCTGCATTCTAGGAATGGATATAGGCTAAATATATCATTTAGATAGGTGATTAGATAGATAGATGATAGAAGATAGAGAGATAGCTGGAAAATTAGATAGGTGAATAAAGAGATAATATCCCATGTGGTGGTAAATATTATGGAGAAATATCAAGGTAAAGGGATGGAGAATGCCATTGGATAGAGAAGGGGAAATGGGGTGGTTAGGTGCATTCAAGTAAAACCCTCTAAGTAGCAAGTGCATGAGCCATGTGGAAAGAACATTCCAAGCAGAAAGAAGAGCAAGTGCAAATCCTTTCTTTTTCCATAGAAAACAAATATACTCTGTGCAAATTAAAATTTGAGTGATGAATAATGTAAGTTTAATGGAACAAAAAGGGTATCTCATTTAGTATCTTAAAAAAACTTCCTGTATGAGATGTTTCTGAAATCTGGGTGGCCTAATAAAAGAAGCTATTATACAGATGGGGTGGCTTTGATGATCTGGAATAATTTATTTTAATGTTGAAAAGATCATGCAAATTTAATTTTATTTACCTTGAAATAAAGATGCCAGGCTTCCAGTAAAAATAAATTTGAGCTCTAATTCTATGTTGTGAGACTGCTGAACTCTAATTCAGCAGTATTTTTAGTTCACTTATTTTGAGAGTGATTTAATAATAATGATTTACAGAAGTTAAGTGATGCAACCAATGTAGCTTTATAGTAAGAGACTGCCCAAGGATGGTAGTGCTGACTACCCCGAGTCTGAATAGGCATTTTGAAACAGCTGGAACCATCTTAGTGACTATGCTTTTTTTAACAATGAACGTTTTTTTCACTTAAGTGACTTCCCTATTTTTACTCTGATTTTTAAAATTCTTTTGGAATTTAGTCACAGAAAAAAGGACAGCAATCTCAATTCCTGCAAAGCCGTAACTTAAAATGCATTGCCTTATGTGAAGGTAAGTTGAAAAGTTTACAAACCTCTTAACATTAGTTTTCTATCTTACCTTTATCTTATCTGTATTTAAGAACTGAAGTATATTACCAGTTGCTTATAATGGAATAGTGAAAACATTGTTTCTTATGAATATCTCTAAGGACCCAAATGCAAAATGGGTACAATAGAAATCATAAAGGTTAACCAAAGAGCAGACTTGGCAAGAATTCAAATAGTGCTGTATTTTATTCTTAGCAGATATTTCAGAATAGTATTATAATTATAATTATACAGAGTATTCTGATCAATGCTTATCACTTTTGTTAATATTTCACCTTCCTCTTTAAGTTGGTTTTTAAGTAAATAATACCATGAAAAGTTTGAATAATGAACCTAGGACTAAGAAAATAACCCAATAGGTCTTTCTGTTTCTACACTGAAATTATTATGGACTTAGGACAAAAATAATTGGCAGGTGATTTGCAAGATCATATACTTTTCTTTGTTCTTGCTTTAAAATCTAACTTTGGAAAAAATTTCATTTTTTCTTCTTTGGTTAAGACGATGTTCAAAGAAGAACATCGGATCAGTTATATCTCTAGGCCCAAAAATGTAAGTTCAACTTCCTGTGGTAGCAGTCTTTTAAAGTTTTAACACTTGATAGCTATATAGGATACCAGTTTTCCTTCTACATAGTTCCCAAGTCACAGAGCCTGTCTGTTTTTGATAACACACTAGTGCTTTCCTTCTTGTTATACATTTTACTGTTTTTCAAATCATAACATTTTACATGCCCTTTCATGCTTTTATTTACATTTCTTGATAGCTAATAAGATTGAACTTCTTTCATATGTTCACTTATGTATGTATTTTTGCTTTTAGATTTTTAAGAGAAGTAATATAGCAACTTGAAATGGACTAGGATTCCTTTAGACTCAAATCGTTCTTTAATTTTATCTTCTACTTACAGTGATCACCTCACCTGATCTGCACAAACATGGAGAGATATGGGTTGTCCCAAATACTGATCATGTCTGTACACGATTCTTTTTTGTGTAAGTAGCAGTGCTCAAATTAGTATATTACTATCTTCTCTACAAATGAGGGATTAGGTACTATATTATTATTAGGTCACTTTTCGCTGCCAAAATATAGCAAACAAGTAATTTAGTTTATCCTTAAAACTTAGTGTTTTTGTTTTATTTTCAATGAGCTGTAAAATTAAATGCTGTTAAGTCAGAAGAAATGAAGTAAGCACATTCTCTCCCTTTAACTGTCTATGTGTGTATGTGTGTATATGTGAGTATATGTGTGTATATATATGATATATGTATATGTAAGCACATACACATATATACACAAATGTACAATTTATTAATATGTTTTAAACATATTAGAACTGGGAATGAAAGAAAAACAATAATGAGATTCTATGCCTCTAAAAGATTGCTTTATATTCCATATAATATGGACTGGCAATGCAGGACATGTTGATATGGATTTCTTGGCATAGGCAAATCATAAGACCTGATTTAAAATATAAAACATTTTCACTCCTAAATAATGAGTGCTCTAGACCTGTCTGATGTCCCCCCCTCCACCCTTACCCCCTAAACCTTTTCCTATGCTTGTTCCCCACCTATCCATGTCCCCCTCACTGAAAGGACATCAGGAAGGGGTTGAGGATATCTGTTCTGCATATTATATAGTTTTCAAAATATAAGCTGAAAATTGCACTGACTTGCTTTATAAGGCATGTCTGAATCAAGATGATTGTTTCAAAATATCATGTATCCATAGTCCTCTATGCCTGCATCATTTGATCTGTTAGCTTATTGACAGACTAATCACAATGAAAATTTGATGAGCTGCCTGGTTTTCTTTTGGAACAGATGAAAACTGACTTTCCTATAATACACATTTATTGGCTATAGATTTCTTTCTTAATGGTGAGTAAGCAGTGGAAAGAGCCATGCTTTGAGTCAGACAGTCAGAATCCCAGCCCACCAGTTATAAGTAAGCTGACATTAGCCAAGTTACACATCTCTAATCTTCATCTGTGTAATGAGAATAACATACCTGCCTCTATCAGAATCTTATTAAACAGAGTCCACACAAAGTATGATGCTGTATATTATCTACAATTTGAAAACTTAAAAATGTGTGGGTATAGAGGAACCAGAGGTATGGTGTAGAAACCTGGATCAGTTACATCCCTAGGCCCAAAATGCAAGGGAAGGAAGCAGGTACTAGCACCAGTTAGAATAGTGCTTTCTAGTTCAGATACTTTGAAAGGAGCCATAACCTTCAGTTGAGGAACTTAGTCCAAGTTGTTCTTGGAAAGTTGGATCCAGGGGAATTAATACCTGAACCTCACCCTCCTGTTGGATTCCTGCTGGGACTCTGCATGGGCCAACACCTACCAGAGCTAGAATGCAATGGAATATATATAGAGAGTCCATATAGGTCACATTCCTGGGGCAGAATGCAAGGTAGAAAAAGATGCAAAGTGGATCTGGAGGCTTCCAGGGAGGCTCTCTGGCACATTACTTTTTAAGGTTATTATCAGGTTTAATTAAACTTAATGCCAGTCTCCATTGAAAGGCATCCATTATGTATTTACTTCCTCTCTTCCTTCTGCATCATCTTGACTGTTATCCTCTGTTAGAAGGTTGGCCTTCCAAAAAAAAACCTTCAGTCACAAAGTTATTTTATTGAGTGAGCCAAAGATTTTTGACAGAAATAACTCCGAAGTCCTTTCCTTAGCCTGTCATCTAATTAAGTTAATCTTCTTTTAGCTTCTTGCTAAAATTCAGATTTATTGTGCTAAATAAACAACCTTAATTACTTAAGAAGGCAATAGCCATTTCTCGTATTACTTCTTTGAAATTTTTACATAAATTTTACATAAATCTGTGGGGATATATGTATGGTTGGTGTGTGTATGTTTACTAGAGAGAAGGATGTCTGCATTTCATTCTAAGAAGAAAAAAATGAGGAAAGAACATCTGAAGAAAACAGAAGAAAATACTTCCAGTACAATGAGATACTTTCCAAATAATACAAAGGAAAATTCCATTACAATAATGATTTTCATTGCTTTATAAACACAAACGAGATTTCATACTTTTCTTTGCACCCTTAGGAGAGAAGAGACTAATTAAGGAAAACTGATAAGATTCAAAACACATCAGAAGAAGACTCCATTAACTAATTACTGTACAATCTAATTACAACCATCAGTTTCTTTTTTTATAAAAGATATGATCACAGAATTCTACTAGTGGTGTGTCTCCCTATTGAGTGGTAACATAAGAAAAGAATAAATTGATGATAATGAAGTAAATTATCACAAATATACAATTATCAGACAGAAATTTAATTTCTGTTCTTTTTTATTCTGGTTCATTTTTCATTGTGTGATGCTTAATGTTGGAAGCTTAGAATGGTGACTAGAATATAAATGTTTCATTTTTTATCTCTTATAAAGAGAGATAGTATTAAAAATTAAAATAACTTACATGCTAAACTGATTTCCAGATTGAAGACGATACTAAAACAGTTATTTAGTATCCTAATCACATTCTTTACATTACATTTTTAAAAAGCAACACAGAATAAGAGAAAAATTGGGAGGAAATTTTAGGGAACAGATTGCTGTATCAGAAAAAATTGAAAGTAAAATTTTAAGGAAGGTATTACTTAGGGGGAAAAAAGGAGAAGAATGAGAAGAAGTTTGAAAAATAATTTAGGGGGAAATTCCAAAATGAGTAAACTTAAGTGTAAATACTTCTGGCAAAAAAATGTAATAGTTCAGATATTATGAACAGATTCTAGCCAATTTCTAGTATCGAGAAATTGCTGATAAAGTCTGATTTCATTACTGATCTTGAGACACATGTATACAAGAATATTAAGGCCCATATTTAAAATAAGACAGCTGTTTTCAAAAGAACCAGAAGCTGGGCTCAAAAAGCAGGCTATGAAAACGAAACATAAACTGTGTTTCAGTGATTTACAACAAGAATGTTTATTACAAAATGAATGAAGAATTTTAGAGCTGACCATGAAAACTTAATTTTGGTATTTTTCACAAGTAGGATAAAAGAATAAAATCTAAGGAAGGTAAGTGATGATTTTGTAAGTTAACAGAATAGGTATCTAGTGCCATGGCCCTGTGCTATTCCAGCCCCTAGTACCACTACCACTGCCATTGTAAGCAGCAGTTAGAGACTCCCTAATCTGTGTGGGGACCAAGGAAAGGTTACCATTTCATTTTCACAAGAACCACTAGGTTTGCTTATCCTATTTATTTGATGTAGAAATCTACATGTTTAATGTTTCTTTGATTTAGAGCAAGTAGATCTGAAAATGAATTGTTTTCAGATTTTTCTATTAAATACATTTAAGGTATATAGACTACCTCCTATTTCTGAAATACATTTCAGGCAGTTCAGAAATTTAAGAACCAAATAAAGCAGACCATCTTCAGGGAATAGGGCTAAATTTCTAAAAATATCTGAAAGTTCTTAAGTCAAAGAGATCACAGTGGTGAACAAATTTCAGGAATTCCTATCCAAACTTAATTTTTATCTTTCAAGGTTTAGCTCAAAAAACCACCCCTTCCATGAAGCCCCTAATCAAAATTAATCACTCTTCCTGGTGTTCCTGCAACTCCTTGCAAAACTACTATTTAAAATTCAGTTTATTTGTTGTATCTGATTCTTCACACTAGGCTGTAAGGGCAGACTCTTTCCCCTGACTTTTTCTACCCTGTGTTCCCAGCACCACCTTCTATAGTACCTTACAAATAGTCACTTGTCAGTAAAGGTTTAATGAATGAACAAAAGCAAAGGCAAAAAGGGAAATATTTTGGATTAAATAGTTTTTATTTTATGAAACAACAAAGTTTTGAAATTTATCTAAAGAGGCAGATAAGAGAAACATTTATAAGACAAGAACTGTATATTAGCCATTAAGTGAAATAAGAGATATCTTTAATCTTGATTTTGCAAAAGATTAAAAGTGTTCCATTGGGTGAATAGTGAGGTGATATCTTATTTATAAAGTTAGAAGACAAAAATGTTCAGTCATGCCTCAGTAAAGGTATTTCTTTGTGACATCAAGCTGATACAATCAGGGGACTTTGCTTTATCCCCAGTCTATAAAAAATCCAATTTCTCTGTCTCCAGCCCAGATATCTTTCTGAGATTTAAACTGTCACATTGCTCCCCTGCTTAAGATTCTAGCAGCTCCTTCCTACCTAGAAGATAAAGATCAGGTTCCTTTACAAAATGAACCAACTCCTCATTCTGTTGTCCTTTCTTCATACTACTGCTGTGAAATCCATTCCACATTCTTACCACTACCACTTTTCACCATGGATTTTATGCTTCCCAGCCTAAACTATGATTTTCACACTTACATGCTTTTGCTCTTTACTTTCTCCATTTAGATAGAATTCCCTCTTCCATTCCATCCCCTCACACCAATTTGCCTAATTTCCACTCCACTTTTAAATTTTAGCACAGGACCTCTCTCCTCTCAGAAGCTTCCCTTGACGCCTTTGTGCTGCTCCTCTGTGTTACTATATAACACCCTGGACAGTTTTCTATCACTGCATTATTCATTTTTATCTATGGTCTTCTCCATTACTCTGTCTACTGATTGAAGTCAGGAACACCGTGACTCATCTTTCTTTGTGCATCTAGCATAGTGCTTGGCAGATAGATAGGAATGAATAAAATGCCTACATTTATAACGTCTTGATAGCTATTCCATTCAAAAAACCTGCTAATACCTTAAAGTCAATATATTTTAAATGGAACTCACTATCTAAATAAAGAAATTCTCAACATCCCACAATATATGCAATAATTTTACACATCAGAACTTGAAAACCTGAGTTGTAGTTGTAGGTTTCAGTAGATAGAAGTAGGATCAGAGGAATGATTGCAGTGGGTTGAGGAAAAAATGGAAAGTAAAGTTATAATGTATTATAGACTGTCCTGGTTTATCAGTCTGCTATGAAGAATACCACACAATGGGTTGGCTTGAACAACAGGAATTTATTGCTTCGTGGTTCCGGAGCCTGGAAGGCTTGCTTCCTTCCAGGGTCGGTAGAGTCCTGGCTGGCAGGTGATCCTTGGGTTTCCTTGGCTAGTGTGTCTGCCCTGTGCTATGTGGCATTGTCCTTTCCTTTCTCTTCTGGGTTCTGTTGACTTCCAGCTTTAGCTCTTCCCCATGGCTTTCTCTCACTATGTATGAATTTCTTCTGTTTATAAAGGACTCCAGTATTACAGATTAAAACCCAGGTGGGCTACACTTTAACTAAAATAGCATCTTCAAGAAATCCTATTTACAGTGGGTTCACACTCATGGGAATGTGGATCAAGACCAAGAACATGTCTAAATTGGAGTACATAATTCAATCCACAACATAAACTAATCTTATTCACAGGCCAATTTTAAATTGAAGAGACTAGAGATGATAAATTACCCAACTTTGTGTCCAAAGTATATGAGATAGTTGGTATGTTGAATATACCAAAAGTGCAACAGAGCTAGAACAAACATAAATGCATATAAGGAATTTTAGGGTAAGGATACATGAGGACTGGCATCTGAAACTGGGAAGTCATCAAGAACCAAAACAGTTCTAAGACCTGCCACTCTCCCACTTCTCTTATAGCACTGGTGTTTTCAGTGCATCTACTCCTTTCTCTTTTTTGTCAATCTCTTTGATTTTATTTTCCATAATCGAAATCCTAGAAGGAACTAGTCTGAAGGCTTGGTAAACCTGTATCATCTCCTTTGGGCTCAAGCCTTCAGACCAGGCTACTTGGGATTAGGGATGGTTTAGCTTACCCTTGGTCCAATAAGTAGCCAAGATTTATGCAAAAAAACAGTCCTATATATTTTTACTTGCCCCATAAAATGCACCTTTACACAGTTTGCCACAAACACCTGATTAAATGTGGACAATTCTAAAATATTTTCACTTCATGCATTCTCTAGTTCATGTCAGGGCACTTAACTGTTGGATCTCCTGAGAAAATCTTTATAACTGGGCCATGTACCACATATCCCATTCTTCTCCTTACACTAATGTTTCACCCTGGGTTGTCATGTATATGTATTTGTGTATATATATATATGTATATATGTATATATATATGTGTGTGTGTGTGTGTGTGTGTGTGTGTGTATATATATAAAAGAGACATGTATGATGAGATTGTACTTTAGTATTAGTCTAGATTTGTTGAGTATATCTGAAAGAACATACTTGTATAGTAAGCATTAACCAAGTTAACTAGCAACTATGAATCATTAGTTAGGACTTTAGACTTGATAAACAAATGCAGTTGTCACTAGGTATTTAAGCAACAGATTATGTAAGGAGCTGAGTTCTCATTGCTGTATGTCATCTGTTTCACTTTCTTGTGTTATTTCAGGAGAATTTAAATATGGCGTGGAAAAGACAGTGGCACACATTAATCTTTGAGATACTACACTTGCACCCCTGGTTATCTATTTTGAAGTAATTACCACTTCTCCAAAGTTTATGACTTAAAGCCATTTTCTGAAATAAAATTAATTCATCACCTATTCCACTCTGAATATTATCATAGATGTTTAAAAATTCATTCTTTGGGAATTCTTATTACCCAAGCGAGTTTATTTGAGGAAATGAATTATCATTTAAAATGTAACTATTTCTTCTAGAGGTCTTAGTAATAAAGTCTTAGCTGTCCTTTAATATTATACTCTCACTGCTGTTGTTTAGCTAAAGTTAGCAGGTTTGCATTCTTACGTGAAGTACCGCATAAACAAGAGTGTGTTCTCTTCCAACTAAATTGAGCAACTAGTGTTAAGAAAAAAATGCAGTACTGATTACAACAGAACAATAATTAGAAGAAGAGCATGGCAAAAGAGTTGTGGTAG
>PVKH010012036.1:0-17471 GCA_004027955.1 Chaetophractus vellerosus | reverse complement strand
GGGGGGGCGGGATATGTAATAAATAAAAAATAAATCTTTAAAAAAAAAAAAGAACTCTCTTCATAGCCTTCCTTAGGGATTCCCCTAAAGGGAAAAAAAAGTCAAGATTATTCCTCTGATTTTCGAAAACCTAGGGAGAGCTATATATAGACTTTAGAGTACTTGGCCTACTTGGGGCCATTCATTTTTTCTAGACCATTTTAGAGAAAACATCTTCCAAAAAAAAAGATGGAACTTCAATTAGCAAAATGTATTCTCTTGGCCACATATTTAAATATTATATGCTAATATTGAGATAATACTCATTAATATTAACTAAAGGAGGAGACTATGGTGGTCAGAAACTTTATTGCCGTAATGTCACCTGTCTCCTGCATCATGAGGAGACTAATGTTGGCACAGGGCTGGCTTGCTTGTCTACTTCCTGCCCCCCTACCTACTGTCCTTCCTTCCTTTCCCCTCTTCTTTATTTTTATCCAATACCTTTCACTCTTTTTCCTTCATTCTCTTTTTCACTTGCATTTTCATTTTCCTTTTTCTTTCTTTCCCATGCAAGTTCCATCTCTTCCTCTCTCCTTTGCTCTCCCTTCCTCCATTCTCTCTCTCTCTCCATCTCTCTTTTTACCCTTTTATTTTCTTCCCCCATCTTATGCCCTCGTTTAAGTGAAAGTATTTCTCTTTTGATTTCACACAGCATCAACATGCTCTTTCTGAAACTATTTGCTCCTCTGATATTACCACTTGTCATGTGGATCACTCTTTAATGTACCCGTGTTGGTTGGTGAAAACAGCTGCAGCATAAAAGAAAGTTTTTGACCAGGCAGATATTAAAATCATTACTGCAAATACTTTCTCAACTCTGGTTGAGCCAATATTTGTTTTGTGTTGCTGATTGCTCTATAGTAAAATCTGCCACCAAGTGAACAGTGCTTCCCATACTTAGCACATTTAGAAATTACATAAATTAAAAGAGGAGACAAGAATATTCTGATGCACTTGAGTATATCTCTGTGTAATGACCACAGTTGTCCTATTTATCTCTTCAAACTGTCAGTATCAGAGGCTTCCAATGGAGAGCCCAGATTAAAAAGGCAAATGATTCATAAATAAGCTTGCTCATCCCCTCTGCAGATGACTGTCTAGCTCCTTGCTTTCGCTTTATTTGAAATATAGGTTTCTAGGGAAGCTAATATGGGACTTGGAAGGGATATAGAATAGGGAATGCATCCATTCATAATGATAAGAGAGACTTTAAATATTAAGGCTTTTAAATTGCATTCAGGATCTGAAGTATAGGATTAGCTATATTTGGATATAGAGATATCAAAATATCCATGAAAATAGCACATACACAAAAAGATAGTGTCTTGAATTGTGAATGTATTCTTCAAATCAAGAAGTAAATATTTCTTGCCTTGGCATCAGATGTTATCTGTTGTAAATGAAAGTACATTTTTGTTGATAGTTTAATATTGTTAAATTTGTATTATCAAATAGAACATTGAGTAGATAAATATAGTGAAATTAGTGTGTGGCAGACAATATTAATTATCTACCCAAGGGCCCCCCTCACTTCTCCAATATCCTCCTCTTCTTTAAATGTCTGCATGGAATGCCTGGGGATGCTGCAGTCATTTTGTGACCATGAGTACAGGTATCAGTGACATATTTAGGGTGGTATAGTGGAAAAATGGAGACTTTAGGAACTTTTATTAGCTACTAAATTAACTTTGCAACTGATCATACTTTGAATGTAAATGAGGTAGGACCAGAAGCTGGAAGACCTTTGTTAGAGATAATGACTTTTCTAGTTTACTGTAAATTCATTGTATTCCTGAGATCCTAGAGAAAAGTTTTATTTTTGTCCCCTTTGCATCAAAAACTTGAAATAAATGGTTGAATTTTGACTTAACCAGTACAGCAGTGACTTTTGGTGATCCATGTCACATCTCCTTGCATAAATACCCCAGCTATTTGTCGTTAGGCTTAAAAATTTAGAACAATTCTAGCCTCTCCAAGGGCCTGGCAGAATTAAGACCCTACTGCCTATAGCATTGTCCTACATAATACATCCTCATATGAACTCTTCACTCCTTCTCTGGCTTACTTTTACTGATCCTTTATTCCTGATTCCTAAGGAAGTCTTTGAACCACCCTATCTGCACCAATATCCTTATCCCAAGCTAGGTAAACCCAAACTAATACACCTACTGTCATAATTTGGGGGTTTTAAATAGAATAAATGCTCATAGCAATTGTAAATACTCAGAAATATTCAAACTAAATCAGCCCAGATTATACTTGGGTAAATTAAACAGCTGTGGATTAGCTGCTGTTCAGTTGTACTAATCTCATACCAATTTGGTGAAGGAGGACAGGTTAGGACAGAAAAGGAGAGGTCTAGAATCTAGTGCTAATAAGTTGATGCTTAGAGAACAATCACAACTGGGAGTGAAATTGGATCCTAGATCTTTGCATCTTCTTAAGTCCAGTAGAAAACCTAGTTAGAGTTCTCCTGTACAATGAACAGATAAATAGAGTTTAGTTTAACCATGATTTAGGATTTCATAACTGTATATATCACTCTGCTTACTGTAATCCCACAACCAACCTCCCACTGCCTGGGCCCCTCCTTTACTATATAGAATACTACACCATGTTAGGTTAGTTTAACTGGCTACTCTCAGTTGATGTGTATAATCACTATATGGGGACTTTACAAAAGTTTTTGATACACAAGATAAAGTTCTAACACTGAAAAGTTTAGCTGATTTAATATGTTGAATATTCTTTCGGTAGCCAATAATGGATCAACAGACAAGGCATATAATATAAAACAAATGAATAGGCCATTAAAATACAAATATTAAACATTTTTATAAACTGTATTTTAGAAAAATAACTTAGACTCTGAATCTAGACATGCAAACAATTCTGAGGAACGATCAGTGGTCATAAAGCATTTTCCTTCATTATGATAACTTTTCAAAGAATTGTCAATGCTTTAGTCTATGTGTATTCTCTACTAAATTTGCATGCTGATTGGAGCCAGGCATAATGCTTAATTTATTTTTGCTGCACTTAGTCTATATTAGCATAGTATTTTATATTAATATTTTATATCTTCATCACTCATAACTCTGAATTTCAGATTCATATTCCAACTGCCTACTTTGCCTAAAATTAACTCCAGCTAACCATGCCCACATCCAAACACTTGCTTTTTCCCTAAAAAAAAAAAATGTGTTCTTCCCTTTGTCCTCCAGTCTCAGTGGATGAAAATTTCATCTTTTGGATCCTTAGTCTAAAAACATTGGCATTCATCCATGACATTTCTCTCTCTGTCACAATACATCTAATATATAAAAATTCCATTATCATCCCTTCAAAACTGAGTGACAATTTGACCACTTCTCACCACCTTCACCCCAGTCACTTGTTTCCAAACCATCATCCCATTGGATTATTGCGGTAGCCTCCTCATGGATCACCTTCCTCCCACTCTTCTTCCTGTATTATCTATTCCCAATTCAGTTATCAGCACTTCCTGGCTCACAGAGTATTAAACTTATCCAGTCATTCATGATTTCGGCATCTGTTTGCTCTGCTGCAGTGACATTAACCCCCTACTATCCTTTGAAGATGCCAATGATATAACTTACCCAGGGCTGTTGCACTTGCCATTCCCTCTGCCTCGTGTGTTCTTATGTAATATCCCATGGCTTGTTCCCTTACTGCCTTCATACATGTCTCTATCAGTGAGAGCTTCTCTGATTAGCCTTTGAAAATTGCACTGCCCACATCATCACCTTTTATCTCCCTGAAACTTCTTTATTCTTCTTCATAGAAGTTACTACCACCTAAACCGTGATATATTTATTGTTTATAATGTTTCTCTCCCGATTAGGATATAACCTTCATGAGATCAAGCACTTTTCTTTTCTTATTCCTGGCTCTTTTTTTCTTTGCCCTAAGATTGATATTTGACAGAGTGTGTTCTTAATAAATAGTTGTTGAAAGAATTAATGAACTATTTCAATTGATAATGTAAAGAGGTGTTATCAATCAGGATTCCTACTGCAGTTGGAAGTAGATGGAACATTCAAAAAAGTTTAACTGCAGAGAGTCTAATGGAAGAACTACTTAGGGTAGGGTGGGCAGACTTAAAGGAACTCATACATCATGGTAAGAAATCTAAGACCTAACCACAGTGGGAAAGTGTGGTGGTTTGAAGCTGTGTGTACCCCAGAAAAACATATTCTTAAATTTAATCCATTCCTGTGTGTTTGTACCCATTGTAAGGAAACTTTAATGAGATTACTTCATTTAAGAACGTGTGGCCCACCTCAATCAGGATGGATCTTAATCCTACTACTGGGGTCCTTTATAAGAAGAGTGAAATTCAGACAGGAAGAAAACCATAGGAAGCAAGAAACTGAAATTCAACAGAACCTGAAAGAGAAGGGAGAGACTAGGAGATGCCACCATGGGTCTTGCCATGTGATGGAGGAGCCAAGAGTCTCTGGCAGCCAACCCCAGAACCCCATTCTTCAGGAAGAAAACATGGTCTTGATGATGCCTTGATTTAGATATTTTCCCAACTTAAAACATGAGTGAATGAATTCCCATTGTTTAACCTGACCCATTTCATGGTATTTGCTCGAGTAACCTAAGGTTTAGTTTTAAAGCAACTGAAACAGAAATTATTTACCTGTCTTAGGCAGAAGGGTCAAGAAGAGGAACAGGTGTTAACTGGAATCCATGAATAGGGCTGTGAAAATGCATGTGAGACCACAGGGAATACAGTCTCTGCCAAAATCATAGTGAAGCAAAGAAGGTAAAGGGACTTTATTATCCTCTCCTCTTATTTCCTTTTGACATCTCCCATTGTCCTGAAGCAACTGTGCACTAGAAAGCAAGGGAGTATGAATGGTGCAGGCTGCAATCTGTAGAATTCAGCTGCTTAGGGCAAAAACAGTGTGAAAAAAAAACAGGAAATGGATCTGCTTGGAGAAAGGAAGGAGGCCAAAGGAAACTAACCAACACTATAGGTTCTTTTTTTGAAATTGTTATGTATCTTTTTTTGAAATTTTGTCTACCTGTCCTTCAACCTGATACATACCTTTATTTTCAAGGCTAGCCCAGGTAGGAAAGGGGGTTGAGAATCAACAGGATTATTACTGAGAAGATGCAAAAAGGACTCATAGTCAAAGGCTGAAGATAGACAGCTGGGCTGGGACAATGGAAGCCACTGCCAGACATGGTGTCAAGGGAGAACCCCAGTAAGAAATAAGCCATGCCAGCCACGAAGGCTTACCCTGACTGTGCTCATAGATACAATAACACAGAATATATCAGTTTGACACAGAATGCCCAGGGTTGATCCAATCACATTTCAGTCCGGAAAATGGTACAGCACCTCTATCCTTAAGTGGAAAAGGAGCAAAGGAGGAGGTCTGAACTAGGTATTTATCCCAAAGAAACTAGTTTCCTAAAAGTATATCTATTATTATAAAATTAATCCAAGAGGCCAGATTTTATTCCCAAAATTTAGTTTTGATTTCTTTTTACTCTTCTTACCCAATGATGGCATGGAAGCAATAGATACCGTGGAGGATGCTATGTCGTTTTTAGGGAATAAATAAACTTGTCTAGGCTCAACTATGCATTAAATTAACTCTTGATTCTGCCAGATCATTGATTTGACATTGATCTGATTTGATTATATTTAGATAGATGATATCAGCTCTAATATTGAGGAAGTAGACAGTGCAAAGTAATTAGTCACAAAGCCCTTTTGTAAGCCTCCAATATAATGAACTTTGTGCAAATTAGCCCGTCAGCATAATCTCTCCCATTTAATTTGATTTCTGAGCTCCAGAATTAGGAAGGCCATCAGTAAGATCCGTTTTTATTTTGCCCAATATAATTAGTGGGTCAGCAATTTGATCTTGCCTTGATGACAAAACAATTATCTACGGCATCCCCTTTTCCATTTAGAAAAAATAAAAGCCTGTGCTTACTTAGGTTTCTTTTCTAATTAAGTAGAGATGGTCCTGGTTTCATAAGGATGTAACGAGCAAAGCATAAATGTCAGAACTGAAGCTCAATGTGACTATAAAGAAGATCCCAGGCAGGAAGATTCACAACCATAACAATCTGTGATTCTCCTGCTCTCACATGATTATCCTCCTGTCTCTCTGTATAAGCCATCAGGCTTCTCTTTTATCTCCAGCTGATGTGACTGCTGCTCCCCTCTACAGTCTGGCCCATGCTTGCCCTATGAGCTGGTGTGTATCTGGTCATTCCATAATTTCCTATTGCCTCAGTTAACTAAGCTGGGAGTTTTCTAAAAGAATTTCTCTAGCAAAGCTCTAAAGAAAATAGAAACTAAATGCAAGCTGTTCTAGTGGTTGAAAAATAAACAGGTTTGTAAAGCACAAGATTCTCAGCCTAAAGTAGCTTTAAGTCTTAGCACACTTTATTTGCTTGGTAAATTTTTCCAAGTACCTGGACCTCTATTTCCTTTTTTTTCTTATCCTTGTCTTGTTACATGATAACCCTTCCTCTGAAATAGTAATAATAATAATAATAAAAAGAGATTGATACCTACATTAGGCATCAATTCTTACTGAAGTTATCAGTTCTTACTAAAATCAAATTCATAGAGCCAGAGTCCTTTGGTGTTAGAAAAACATGGGTGTAGATATCTGCTATGGCAAAAGAAGCCATGAGAATTTGAGCAGGCTACTGAACCTTGCTGATTAGCTTTTCTCTATATAACAGGAATCAAAATACCTACACCATAAAATACTTTTGAGAATTAATGAAGTAATTCTTAGTAAGGTGCTTAGCAAAAGGTAATAGCTAAAAAATGATAATAATTGTAATTATTTATTTTTGGTGTTATTCTTATTCTTCTCCTGGAGAACAAATTCCCTCTGCCATTTTTGTTCTTTCTAGCTATTATCTGAAGCATTTTGACAAGCCATAGTTAAAAGGTCAGTTTTACCTATTCTTTTGGGTGAGTGGGTATGCCTACTAAGCCCGCTCATATTCATGTATCCTTTTTCAATTACTATGTTACCTAAAAAGACTCTGAGTCTTGTCAGGTGAGTAGTACAGAACCATTTTGTATTCACACATGCGCTGGACCATCCACAAAGTTTCTTCATAACAGAATGGAAATTATTATAAACCTTATGGCTGCTAATTTTCTGGGAATCTGAGGTGATTTTAAAACATTTTTACACATTGTTTGATAGTACTCAGATTGAAAGGGGTTTGTATCCTTTCTTCTTGAATCAGTTCAGGCTTGTTACTGCTTTAACCAGTAATCAGCAATAGAATTAACTCTGACCACTGAGGCCAGCTGATAAAAAACCAAGCTGCTTCTGCTCTGCTGTAGACCCCTGAGCTACCATGTGAGATTAACTATCCCAGGCAATTATGATGTGAAGAAGACCAAACCACATGGAAAGGCCGCTTGTAACTCTAGGAGACAGTCCTAGATGAGCTCAGCTATGAAGTCTTCTAAGTCCAGCCAGATGTGTGAGTAAATAAGCCTCCAGCTGAGGTTAACCCCCAGCCATCATTCATTCAGTCATATCCAGATATGCCTTTGCTGTGCCTCTGCTGACTTGTCTCTGCTCCACAGAATCTGTAAGCATAATAAAATGGTAGTTGTTTTCCACACTAAATTATGGGATAGTTTGTTATGCAGAAACATGTAACAATATATAGTGATCTGCTGGGGTCAGAGAGGTTATTGAGTAATTATCAGTTAAGAGGTTTACAAAGAAATCTCTTCGAGTGGACCCAAAGAAGACTGGTAATGGACAACAAGACCAAAAAGACTGCTTCAGGAGAAGCCAGCATGTGGTAATATATGGGATTTGAGAAATTAATTTCAAGAAAGTCTAGCAACAGACTTAGGGAAGAAGTATAAAGGCAGAATTCCAGTCTCCTAAAGAATATGATATGGAGGAACATACTAAATAGGAAAACAATGCATAAATTTAAGCAAAATAATCCAAAATCATCCAGATAATCCAGGTAATCAGTTACTGAGGGACCAACAAAAATATTGCATTTTATTGATTGTTGCCAAAGTTCTTGACTACCATCAGGACATTTAAAATATGCAAGGGCTTTTCTGAGACAATGACGGTCTTCCATGCTAAGCACACATCTTCATCAAAAATCTACCTCAATAACAAAACAAATAAATTAGTCTTCTTTGGAAAATCCATGTATAGCTTCAAACACAAGATCCACACAAAACATATTAGTCAATTACAGCAGTAATAATACTAATAATTAATAGCCGTAGTCGCATGAGAAATTAGTTCCATATAAGGATGGTGGCAATCAACAGTGGGTAATTTATTTGTTCTGAACTACTCAACTTGAAAAAAATTCAAAGATAGACCAAGAATTCTAATTGAAAAGTAAAAGTATGAGAACTTTAAATGAATGCTTTGCTTTTTAAAAAATCTGAGTTGAGGTTTCAATAAATGAGTACAGATGCTTTTTCAAATAGATCTAATACAATTATTAAATGACACATTGTACCATGTTTACATAAAACAAAATATAGCATTTATCATGTCTGACTTATTACCAAATTCGAAATCATTTGAAGCCCATTACTTCCATGTTAAAGTGAAGAACATAATAGATTGTGGTTCTTCGGTAAGGAACTAATCATCCTTTGCTATTCTTACCCAGATTTGCTGTTTCTGTCTACACATTTAGTTGATGAGAGCCCAGGCTATTACTGGGCTACAGTCTACTTACTACTGGCTAAAATGTCTGTGGTATTATATTAGTGTCCAGGCACAATGTTCCTTCTTGTACCTCCTGCAGGAAACACAAAAAGGATGGAAGCTCATAATATTCACGAATGAATAGATGTGCAAACTTGGAATAGAATCTTTTCTGAAGACTGTACCTTCTTGTAGTTTTTATGGGAGCATAACCTGAATATGGTAGGCATTGGAAGCAAAGGGCCTTTGTTTCAGGGCTTAAGATATAAACTCTAATCAAAATTTTACCAAGAATTTTGCAAAATCATTTACAAATTTGTGGCCCACTTGATCTTTCATTTAGTGCCTATTTGCACTCCCTAAAATGGAAGACCCAATGTTGGAAGGAAGTGTGTGTGTGCGCGGATTCTTATTAACCTCTAAACAAAGACCAGAGAATATTTTATAATGTTTTTGGAGATTGGCCCTGCATCTCCAGAATAAAGGAAGGGTGAAATCATTTGATTGTCAGGCCTTAGAATCCTCTTATTCCAAGAAAGTGAGGGCCTTGGTTTTATAGTGTAGCAGTTAGCTAGAAGAAATTTCACAGGCAATACCTAGAAGGTGATTTTTTTAAAATTATGGATAACTGTATTTGATAATAGCATCAAAACATAGCTCTTGAGTATCCATTTGATATGCTACCAAAGCACATCCTACCGACAGTTTTGGAGATTGAGGATCTCTTTGTTACCTAAATATATAATGAAAGGGACAGAATTAGAATTTATTTTTACAGGTCTCCTAAATATAATTTAAAATTTTGTTTTCAGTATTCAGATTTAGATCATACTTCCTTCCTAGTTCCCAATTTTATGGTTAGAATAAATTGTAGATATGTATATTTATGGATAGTCTAGTATTTCCAGAATATATAATGATCTTAACTTTTAAGTCTCTCAGAAACACCATTCTGGAATGTTTCTTTTTTTATCTGAAAATTGCTCCAGGTGTTCATATCACTTTTTCTCTACCTCCAAACTATATATTCAATGTCACTGAAGAGAAAAATCATGAAGAATTTTAATGGCTTAGTTTTTATCATCATTTTCCATTTGACCGTATTGCTTGTTTATAGTCCACCAATTTATATTTACTCATACTCATCAGTCTGTGCCACCAGTATAGTGTAATATTTTTTCCAACATAGTACATGGCTCAAGATCTGCACTAAATAGGTGCTAATTGACTTCACTAAAGATATACAGTTCTAAAGATAAAGATAAAGTTCTTTCAGTTATCTTGAGGTTAACTAATGTATCAAAGGTTCACATAATATATTACTATTTAACAGATCAGAAGCACTCAAATATGAAAAAGAAGCAGTTTAAACTCTATTTATGTTCTATTTTCTTATTTTATATGAAGACAATACTTATAAGAAGTTTGAAATGAAAATTATGTAGCTATAGACTCAATTTATGGTTTTAAAATAATTTGTTTTTAATTGTGATAAAATATGCATAACATAAAATCATTTTAATCACTGTAAGTGAAAAATTATTTGATATTAAGTACACGACAATACTGTGTTATTTTTAACATTATCTATTTTCAGACTATTTTGTCATCCCAAACCAAAACTCATATATTTTTAGCATAATTCCCCGTTTCCCTCTTCCCCTGAGCCTTGGTAACCACTATTCTATTTATTGTTGAAAAGAATTTGCTTATTCTCAGTAATTTGTAAAAGAGAAATCATACAATATTTGTCCTTCTGTGTCTGGCTAATTTCACACAATTTGATGTCTTCAAGGTCCATCCATGTTTAATTCTTTATATGACTGAATAATATTCCCATGTACATATGTACCACATTTTGTTATATAATCAGAGTACAAGTCTTTCACCTTATAGTATAATGAAAAATCTTAGTTTGACTTTGTCCTCAATCCTGGGGAAGCAACCTCTGAATCTTTGGAATTTCCTGCAATAGTAGTGTCTTTTGTTTTTCATGGTGGGCTCAGATCACATATTTGATAATTCATATGCTAGTGAGACAACAGAGAAGGGTCAATGACACCTGCATCTTAGGTGGAGCTTGGCCTCTGCAGAAAGACCAGTCATGTGATTAAGGTCCCCTTCTCCCCAAACTCTGTAGATTGAGTTCAACCACATGGGCATTGATTCCATCAATAGTGCCTACATAATGAGATCCCATATAAACTCAGAACACTTGAAGCTCCAATGAGTTTCCATGATTGAGAAAATAAATCATGTTGTGGTGGGAGGGTGACACATTCCGACATCTGTGGAGAAGACACGGAAGCTTGTGTTTGAGATCCTTCCAGACCTCCCTATGCATCCCTTCTTTTGACTTCTTGTTTGTATCCTTTTACTATAATAAAACTTTAATGGGAATGGATAGAGTTCAAGTGGTTGAGCACCTGCTTCCCATGGACAAGGTCTTGGGTTCAATCCCTGGCACTTCCTAAAACAACACTTATAAATCATGTATCATATATCATATATCATATCATATATTTATGATTTATATTATAAATATAGTGTTCATTGATTTCTGTGAGTCTTTCTAGCAAATTATTGAACCAAGGCACTGGGAGGCAACTCTAAAATTTATAACCACTTGGTCAGAAGTGTGGGCAGCGTGGGTCCCTGAGTTTGCAACTGGTACCTGAGAGCAATTTTGTACAAGAGTGCACTTGATTTATGGAGTCTGGCCTAACTCCAGGTACTTAAGAGTAAGAATTGAATTAGTTTAAGTAACTTGGCAGTCTTTGTAGTTGATATAAAGGATTTTTGGTAACCTTTGCACACAACCTTGCTTAAACTTTTTCCAGAGTATCCTTGTCTTGTTCCTGATCTTAGGGGAACACATATGGTTTTTCACCATTGAGTATAGCATTTGCTCTGGGTTTTGCATAAATGCCCTTTATCATGTTGAGAAAGTTACCTTCTATTCCTAATTTTCTGAGTTTTTTTTCATAAAGCCATGTTGAATTTTGTCAAATGTTTTTTCTGCATTAATTGAGGTAATCATGTGAGTGTTTTTTTCCTTCATTCTATTACTTTGGAGTATTACATTGATTGGTATTCTTATGTTAAACAATCCTTGCATTCCTGGAATAAATCCCACTTGGTCTCGTATAATTTTTTCAGTATACTGTTGGATTTGGTTTGCCAGTACTTTGTTAGTAGTTTTGCATCTATAGTAATATGGAACATTGGTGCGTAATTTTCTTTTTTTCTTTTATCTGGATTTATCTGGGTTTGGTATCAGAGTAATGCTGGTCTTTCAGAATGAGTTAGTAAATAATCCCTCTGAAAGAGTTTGAGGAGTATTGGTGTTAAAACTTTAAATGTTTGCTAGAATTCTGCAGTGAAATCATTGGTCCTAGATTTTTCTTTGTTGGGAGGTTTTTAATTATTGTTTCAATCTCTTTTCTTCTTATCACCTGTTGAGATTTTCTATTTCTTCTTGCATCAAGTTAGGTAGTTTATATGTTTCAAAGAATTTGTCCATTTCATTCAGGTTTTTTAATTTGTTGGTATATATTGTTCATAGTAGCTTCTTTTTTTTGTTTTCAATGAAATTTTTAACTTTCTCACAAGGTCTGCTATATCTATGCCACATATCTGTGTGGATTTTTGTGTGTGTATATACATTCACATATATACAATACAATTATACATAGTAGCTTCTTATAATCATTTTTATTTCTGTTAGGTAAGTAGTAATGTCTCTACTTTCATTTCTATTTTAAATTATTTGTATTCTCTTTCTCTATTTCTTTGGCAGTCTGGCTAAAGGATGTCAATTTTATCAATTTTCAACTTATTTGGCAATTCCCTACTTCAGCTCCTCATAGGGAATATGAAAATAAATTTGATAGTAGCTAAGCCATCAAATTGTCACATAGACCAAATTTTTTAGTGTTTCACATCCCAGTAGATCACAAGAACAAGGCAAAAGCAAGCTACACAAAAATCTATATAAATGTAATTTTTTTCTTGGAGTTCTTGCCAGTTATCTGGCAGAATGTTCTACATTCTTTATTTACCCAGTTGTTTCATCATAGTTATATTTAGGTTAAACATTTTTAGAAATAATGTGACAAAATTGATATTTGTGCCTTAATTGCATCAATTTTGGAGGAATGTGACATCCACTTTCCTTATATTGGTGATGTCAAGTTTGATTACCGGTTAGTGTGATGACCATCAGAAATTGTAAAAGCAGTCTTCCTTTCTCTTTGGCATTACTATGTAAGATGTAAGGTGGTGATGTGAATATTCAGTTCCTCAAAATATTTTTCATCAAATGATTTTAGCATCTATCGATACTAATTGTTATATTTATTAGCTAGAACTAGCTAGAATTCTGTGAAGGATAGCTTTCCCTTTTGCTTTCTATACTATTACTGTTATTATTACTACTATTGAAAAGTGAAATAATTCTTTCATCTCTATTTTTATGATTTCAATTTCATATAAAGTCAAGTTTTTTTTTCACTGCTGTTTATAATCAATTTTAGGTTTGGTTTTCTTCCTATTTTGTTTATTATATATAAAAAAGACAAAACATTAACATAGTTAAAAATCCAAAGTAATTCAAAAAGGTATACTCAGAACGTCACACTCTCATTCCTATTCTCTTCTTTTGTGTGTCCATCTACTATTTGTAAGTAACAATTTTCATGTTTCTGATTTCTTTTTATGTCTCTCTTTTGCAAAAATAAGCAGAAACATCACACACACAAAGACACATGCACATTCATATTCTTATTTCCCCTTGTACTTCACAGAAAAATTAGTCTGTTATATACATTCTTTTATAACTTGTCTTTTTTCATTAAATAACAAGTGTTGAAAAATACTCAATGCCAATTTGCAGAGTTCTTCTCCATTAAGTTTCACTGCGCTCCACTATGTGAATGCACTATTGTCTATTCAGCCTATTGTCTATGGATGCTATTTATGTGGTTTGCAATATTTTGCTTTTCAAAATAATGCCACAATGAATTGTCTTGTGCATATTTGTTTCATATTTGTGGAAGGATATTTTTAGGGTAAATTCTTTTAAGTGCAATTTTGGAATACAAAGGTAAATTCATTTTCAATTTTATGGAAAATCATCAAATTCTCTTCAATAGAGGTCTCATCATTTTACAAGACTAGCAAAGTAAGACAGTATCTGTTTTCTAGAGATTTTCCTAGGAAATTTATTGTTAACCTTTTTAACGTTTTTACTAGGATGTTGCCAAAGTGAGAAGTGTTTCTTAGTGAGTTTTTAATTTCCATTTCTCCTACTATGAGAAAATGTGGATATCTTTTCATATTTTAAGGGGCATTTGTCTATCTTTTTCTGCAAAATGCCTTCCTTTGCAGATTTACCTATATTGTTTGCTCCTTTTTCCCTGGAAATGTTTTAACTGTTTATTTTGATGTGATTTTAGAATTACAGAAAAGTTGCACAAAGTAATACAGAGTATCCCTGTATACTTTTCACCAGACTTCCTCCTAGTGCTAACATCTTATATAACCAAAGTACAACTATAAAAACCAATAAATTGGGGGCCGGCTGTAGCCCAGTGGATAGGGCACCGGTTCACCACATGGGAGGCCCTGGGTTCGGTTCCCGGAGACCTTTCCAAAGCAGGCAGACCACCTTGAGAAGGGCAAGCTGCCGTGGGTGGGGCAGAGCCGCCGTGGGCAGGGCAAAAAAAAAGCCGCCAAGGGCAGGGCAAAGCCACCACGGGCAGGGCAAGTCACCCGCGAATGGAGCAGATCCACCTGTGAACAGAAGCAGAGCCGCCTATGAACGGAAGCAGACCTGCCCGCGAACAGAGCAGAACCGCCTGTGCGGTGACCTGGCTTGGCGCATGGCCGCAACGGGGGGAGACAGAGCAGACACAGAAGAATGTAGAGAAATGAACACAGCAAGAGCAAGCAGAAAAGGGGGGATATGTAACAACAACAACAAAAAAAAAACCTGATAAATTAAAAACTTATTGAACTGCAAATTATATTCAAATTTCACTAGTTTTTCCACTAATGTCTTTTTTTTCTGTTCCAGAATCCTATATAAATCCTTTTTTGAGAACTATTTATTAAGGAGATTGGATCTTTTTCTATGATAAAAGTTGACAATACATTTTCCTTAATAGTCATTTGTCTTTGTTTTCTCCTCTGCAACATAACTTCTACTTTCCTCTCTGCTTCCCTTCCTTATCCTAGGTTAGTTATTAATCTTCAGGTCTAGGCTTTTAGGCCCAGACTTATATATCTAATTCCTCTTGCAGTTCCTCATCATAGCACTCTCAGAGTTCCTTCATAGCACTTATCACTAGTCATCTTTTCATATTTACTTATTTTCTTGTGTTCTGTATCTCTTCACTTGACTCTAAACATCATGAGTGTATATTTATTCACCACCATACATTTAACTCCTAAAGACTGCTTGCCACATACTAAGTATTTACTTTTATCCGTTGCCGCCAATGAATGGATAATCAAGAAACCATGCCATGGAAGGAATCATTGAAGAACTCAAAATATTTAGTTTATAATAGAGAAGATTAAACAGGATGTGATAGACATTTTCAAACATTTAAAATGTGATCATGTAGAAAACTTAGATTCCTGTATGTAACTCCAGAGGTTAATTAAGGAGGTAAAACGCAACTAATGGTTTTTGAATTTCTGAAAAATGCTTTCCTAATATTAAATATAAAGTTGTGGCCAGGGAGGAGAGGAGCTGTCTGACAGTGTAAGGGTCTCTAGTCCATAAAGAATTTTCAAAAGAGAAAATAGATTTCAGGCAGACAGAGAAGTTGGAAAGGAGGTTCATGCGTAAAATTGGTTTGATCAAACAACTTCTCCTAAGGATGTTCTCACAGCTAAGTTTCTATAAAGACATGAAAAGGAATTTTAAGGGTAAATTTGGTATAACCATTCTTTCAGAACTAAGAAGTAATTCAGTATTAGCCCAAATGAATGAATTCATAATGGTGAAATATTAGCTATTCAACAGCTGAGTGAGATCATATTTTGAGTAGGGATTTTTCTGGTCACCAGAAAAATAACACTATATTTATCATCTCTTTCTCTGCTTATAGTTATGGATGATGCTGAGCTACCTGAATCCTGTACTAGGAAGATACACTATTAAAGAGTAAAATTATTTGCATGTATTATCAGTCTTTTTTTTTCAAATAGATCACACCAACCATAATCATATTAACCTTGAACTTGGGTTTTGACATTTATGTATGTACTAATGGAGGAGAACTCAAAGCAAGTCCTAATGCCTGAAATATACGTTCCATACTAAGGATATCTTCAGGCACGTGGAAAATACTTGGTACAGAAGAAGCTCATCACATCCATGAAGAATGAAGAACTTATTTTAATATTTGTTCTCAAGTTTCACGGACTGTCTTTCAGTAAATAACATGTTCCACTAACTGTGTTGATGTTGCCATGGCATCCCAAAGTATGCTGGAAGATATGTCATTCACAGACTGACCCATCTCTGACTATTGTTTCACATGTTGACTCATGAGAAATTCAGCGCTAACATCTAATTAAATTCTTATTGGGAGGATATAAACACACTAAACTTAATATTAAAGTAAGAGACATATGGCATAAGTAGCCAAAAATCTGTAGAAAAGCAGTGGAGATTAATTACTAAATCATCAAATACTGAAACCTAGGGGCTCTGTTGCACATAACTGGTTACCAGGTTGGAAGGGATGGGCATTCTCGAGTTTTATTTAAGGCAGGCATTCTGCATATAACTGTAGGCTCAAAGAAATTCTTCTATTTCATAATATGTTTTACATTTATTTATTTCATTGTGTTTGCTTCAGAGGGTGAGTTTGCAAATGCACCTGCAGTTTGATGTTTATAAAAATGGCAATTATGATGATGTACCATTGAAATAAAACTTTGCTGGAGAGAAATTAAAGAGGGAAAACAATGATCTGCTAAAAACTATTATTTTGTCAGGCATTCCATTCATCAAAATTACAATTAATCTCTTCCTCTCCATCATCATTGTGGTTAAAACAAAAGCCAGTAATCTCACATCTGGTTACAGATTTAAAAAGAAAATACTTCCTTCTTTCATAAAGCTCTGTAAATGTTGTGTTTACATTGTTTGATAAGATAGTTAAAATTCTTTAGTGTTCGGTGTTTTATATTTACTGTGATTTAGACTCTGGAGAGTTTGCATCTCAAGAATAGAAGCAGTGTTTGATTAAAAATAAATGAATTACAATAGTGTCTCCTGATTTTCAGTTGCTTTGAAATGTCTCCAGTATTAAGATATTTTTAAAAAGTCAGTGAACTCCTAGCACTTACTTTACATTTAATATGAAATAATGACTATTAGTACAGAAATTAAAATTCAGAGTTCACAAGGGTTAGCACATATCGTGTCATTTTATTTGCAATCCAGACCATTCAGAATGAATCTCCTTACCCTATGTAATGGTTTGAGTTTGAATTAATTATGAATTCCAAAAATATAAATTAGATTATGTTTGTAAGCTCATCTGTTCATCTGGGCATGATTAAGTTATGAGTAGGGCGTTAATTGCCACGTCAGTGAGACGTTGAGCCCCACCCCTTGGTGGGGGTGGTCTCAAGTAGAAGCAGAGATTGGAGAGAAGCAGAGAAGGAGATTTGAGAAGCAGT
>PVKH010012034.1:0-17476 GCA_004027955.1 Chaetophractus vellerosus | reverse complement strand
GGGACTCTAGAGACACGAAATGTGGGGTGTGGGGGGAATTCTCTGATCCTCTGTAAGATTGAGTCCTGCAGCAATGCGGGCAGTTGCCAGCGGCAGCCCTAGTGCCCAGTGATGGCAAACCAAGCAGAAAAACCTCAGCATGATGCTCAGAGATGGCCGCAGGAGTGTCCCCACTGAAATTTCTTCTGCAAAAAGATTTTGGATATTGTTTGTACTTACCTAGCCATGAAGCTAATTCTTCAAAGCACTCAAAGATATGTTAATCTTCAATTTGACCATGCCTCTGTATTTGTAGAAATCATTACCAATCTATGGTAGGGAATTCATTCTTAGAAAATAATATGCAATAACTGATTGTGAAAGTATAATTTTTCCTTGAATAGTTTAATAGGAGTTTCAGTTAAAAAGAGGATTGGGTTAGAATTTTAATGATGCTGGACATTTTTGTCTTGGGATTAGAAGTCTGAGATACAATACCTTCTTTACAAACAGAATAATAGCATTCTATTAAGGGAAATATATTCTTCCATCATTGGCTCTGTGTTTATACAACATTAACATTTCTGAATGGTAGACATATGCATGAAAGAAAGAAGAACAAGCATTCCTTTCTTTTTACCTAATGAAAATTCTAAATTACCACATACTTACTATTGATTTATGAATAAAATATAAGGTGTATGTGTTATATTTATAATTGAGCTATTCTGCACATATATTCTCAAACACATTATGAAAGAAAGACTCCAATCTCTCTATTCTTTCCCGGAATTGGAAAGAAAAAAATCATGATATTTGGAAAATAAATATTTTTCCCTTAAAAATTTTTCATGAAAATTTCCAAACATACAAAAAAAATTAAAGAGAATAGTACAGAAAACTCCTGTACCCATCACACAACTTCAGTGACATTTGCTATTTTTCTTTCTTTTTCCCATCCCTGTCACCCTTCACCAACTTTTCTTCTTTTTGTCTAGAGTAATTTGAAAGAAATCCAAACCATCATGTCATTTCACTCTTAAATATTTTAGCTTGCATTTCAAAAAAAGTGAGAACATTTTCTAATATAGTTACAGTGACAATATCATACTTAATGCAATTAATATCATTTAATACCCACTCCATATTTTTTTAAAAAGGTGGTTTGTACATTGCTTATGGTTATGTCTCTTAAGTCTATTTTAGTCTTAACAGTCTGCCTCCTGCCTCCTCCTCTCCCTGTCCCCTCTACCCCATTCTTATTTTTTCAAGCTATTGTCATCATGAAGAAACCAAGCCCATTGAACTGTAGAAAGTCCTGCTTCCTGGATTTGACTGATTGCTTTTTTATGGTGCAGTTTAACTTGTTTCTCTTATCTTGTATAGTGGAAGTTAGATTTAAAATCAGGTTCCAGCTGTGGAACCATGTCCTTCATATTACCCAACTCAGGAAGCAGATAATTTCTTGATTTTATGGTAATAAAATTAATTCATGATTTCAGATGATGTATGCTGATCACTTTTATATAAAGTTTCCCTTCAACCTTTCCCCTAATAATTTTGGCATCTATCGGTGATCATTGACTAAATAGGTTTGTACCTAGGTTACAAAACGATTTCCAACTCCCTGATTCCTTCCGCATTTGTTAACTGGAATTTTTCTTCAAAGCCTAGGCTTTGTGGTTACTTTGCCATTTCCTTTCCAAATGAAGTATAACTGCCCAAATATTTCCCTTTAATTATCAATATTAGAAAGAAAAAGTTGGAGTCAGAAGTCAATGCGATGCATCACCGGCTTCTCTTCAGGGTCGAGGCACTCGTTCTCCCAGCTTTGGGGAAGGTGGGACACTGCTCTCTCACAGCTGAGCCCTTCCAACACACTGTCCTCAGCAGAAGGGAACTGTCTTCTCCAAGGTTAGGAACCTCCCTCCCTGAGGACAACCAGACCCAGTGACTGGTCACTGGGATGGGCACCGGGGCAAAGTTCTATTCTCCTCTCCTCCAATTATGACAAATCTGAAAACCCATCCAAGCTCCAGAACAAATAATATCAAACACTAGAATAAAGAGTTTTGGTGAGTCCAACAGATGACTTATTTGGAATGGTTAACCTAATGATAATAAAGTTGGCAGATGCAATTACACTGTTTCTTCCAAGAATACATTTGAACTTGATATTTTAAAACTGTAAATCTTTTATTTCTTATAGCAGCAACCACATACAGGTACGTTTCCTTATAATACATTATACTCTTTTGTATTGAATTGCTTATTGCAAGCGGGTGAGCAAAATCATAATTAAATTGAAAGGAAAATTCTCTGCAGTACATGATGATGAAATAGCAAGGAAATAATTTACAAAAGAATGTGTAATGATGGATTTTCAAAAAAAATCACTATTTTCCACTAAGTTTATTCATATTTATCATATATGTTAACATGAATATTGTTTACTAAGGTATATTTGATTCACTGTGTAGTATCCTCTTGAGAAAATGGAATTCTCTTGACTAGTATTTCCACATCTTTAACGGTAAAATGTAAATCAATGTTAGTAAGGATGTTAATCTGACTTTACATAGAAAGATTAGCATTGATGGTAACATCATTTTAATTCTAAGAGTCCTCTATTTTTTGATACTACCATAACATTTGGCAATAATATAGAGTAACTGTTTCCAAACTGTTTCACAGACCCCCATATCCCCTCCCGGTGGAGATGTGACAAAAAGGGGAGCAAGCTAAGTATATGGGGTTTCTGCTTCAGAGAAGCTCCACTTTTTATTTGTTTTCTATACTGGTATTTCAAGCGAGACTTCATTTGCAGAAAATGTTCCAATGCTAACATAATTTTGAAAACCTCTGATAAAGGGCATAGGTGCTAATTTATTACTAACAAATATTTAAGCAAAACATGTGATTTATTGACTCAGAAATAGTGAATATTTTAAAGATTTTTCTATTTTTCTACCTGTATAATGCAGAAGTCCAAATGTATCTCAGATATCTAATTGCTGGACCCTTGCTCAATTTCACACTGTGCATAATTAGAAAAGTAGTAGAATTGTTTTTCTGGTAAAAATGGCTCTAATGTAATGGAATTGGGCTGTACTCAACTTTAAAGTAAGTCCAGTGTTTTCATTAAGATTTTAAATAAGCTGTGATATTTTAATATACAATAAAATACTTTGAATGGCAATGAATTGATATACTGGATTAGAAAATCACAGCAAACTCTGCCCATTATTAAGTTACCCCAAGTTTTCTGACGGGAAAATTTGATGAGATGTAGAGGACACAATCTGTTTCCTATTTAGCATCAATTTTCCCCTTTTCCCTTTCTCAAAGAAACCCATCCTTTTTTCATGTATCTTTCCCATCAAAAGCTCTAGGGGTGGGTCTTGAATGGTAATGAAGATTTGCACACTGAATTGACCTTAAGCTTTTATTGGTGCATGCGTGTCTCAAGTTTACCTAAACCCAGAGATTGGGTGCCTTAATTCTCCAGCTGGGGACAAAGTTATCTTCAGTTCCTGCTGGATGTGGTTAAGGAAGCCCATTGGTCAAGGTGCTGCTGGCCGCCACCCATGGCCACAAGGTAGATCAACCTCAGGGAGAAGGGACAAGCAAGGCCAGCAGGGCAGAAAAACGGAAAGAGCATGCATTCTTGTTAACACTGCCAAGCTGCTAAATAAACTGTTGGACTTCCCCTTTTGTAGGATAAATTTTTTTCTTATTCTTTAGTCCAGCTTTAATTGGGGTTCATGTTATTTTCAGACCCTCTCCCTTCCACCCCCACTCCCTCCACAAAACAAAACAAACATACAAACAAAATATCCTTCTGGACAGATAGAGAGAGGCCGTCTGTTATGTGGGTTCCCCCCTCCCCTTCTTTGATTTTACATCAAAGTTCTCTTAAAACTGTCTTGTATTTACACTCAGCTTTGGACAAATGCATCTTCTGGGAATTTCATGGAATCCAGGGTGTTGGAATTTAGTGTTGACAGGGTGGAGGAGAAATTAAGATACAGGACACTGGAGCCCTGGTTCCATCAGTTTTCTCTGCCCCCTTGCCAGGTTTCCTTCTATGTTTAGGCTCTTGGTTTCCTCGTCCCTATTACCTGGCTTGCACTGTGCATTGGTTGCTGTTATTAAATGTGGTCCCATTATTGAGCATGAAACTCTTTTTCATGCCAGGTATTTTCAATGTATTTTAATGACTCAGGGTTTTAAGCTATGAATTGGTTAACCATGTCAAAGGAGTACTAAAGACACTGGAGGCAAATTTAGATAATGTCATAGGAAATAAAGCAATAGGTAAGCCCATTTGCTCTAGATTAAGTAATACCAACTGCAGACAAAATAATAAGGATCACTGAAGGGAAGAAGAAGATAATAGAGTGTACTTGTGAAGCTGAGAAAGGGCTTCTTTTCCAGACAATTTATTCTTGTTCAAACTAGAATAGTTTTTAAAATATATAATTTTTTTCCAGAGGAAATGTATTAAGAAAATGTGTTGGCATGAAATTACCCTCCCATTTCCCAGGCACATTATTTATTACTGGAAGGAAATACCATGATGTTGTGCCCTGTCCTTACCGTTTAATATTGTGGCTAATGCAATGCTAGCTATAGGAGGATGCGTGACCTTGGTCGACTAGCGTGACCTCTGTGCCTCGGTTTTGGGTTTTTTTAATCTGTAAAATGGAGACAATAGAATCTCCTCAGAGTTAATAAGAGGGTTAATTTAATCATTATATGTGACGGGAATGAATCATAATAAGCACTATTATTGCCTATTATCATTATAATTATTAACCATATTCTACAGAAATTGAAAATTGTCTTAAACATCACATTCAGTTATGAAATATTAGAGCCATTATTAATATTACTAATGTTTAATATTTTTCTGGAAGTACTCGAGATGATGGAATTAAATGAGAAAAAGATTAAATTAAAAAATTGGAAGGAAAGAGGCAGATGAAATTATTTGCAGATCCTTTGACTATACATTTCAAAAACCCAGGGTAATCAACTAATAAAATATTAGAAGGAATAGGTAGCACCTGATAAAGTGTCTGATTACAATATTAATTAGCAAAAATCAATAGTTGTACAACATATAAAACATAAAGCATAATGGAAGAAAGGATCACATCTACAATAGCAACCAGATCAATAGCTGCATACCAGGTACCAGGGGATGTGTTGATTTGCTCAAGCATTGAAACCACATCTGGAACAGCTGCTGCAATTGGAGTCACCACCTGGTTAAGTTTATGATAATCCACTGTCATCCTCCAAGATCCATCTGTTTTTTTGCTCAGGCCAAAAAACATCCCCATAGTGTTTTAAGGATTCTAGATCCATAACAGCAGTTCCCACAGTAATAATATCTGACCTAACCTACAGAGAAGAGCAATCACAGAGCTCTTCAGGAAAGATGGAGTTAGTCTCACAAATTCATTCCTCACAGTCCTAGCTAACGGTGTGTCCTCTGGACATTTCTGGGGTGGATGGGCAGGACTTAAATGTTGAATCCACTCTAGCATTTCAATCTCTCTAAGCCTTTGGATCCCCTCATCTTCAGTATATCAGGGTAAATTTGACATCTCAACCTTAGACATTCTAGGCCATCTTTTGGTCCATGTTTCCATCAGCCACCCAAACAAACTGTTAGAGCCCTTTCTAACTCCTTGAGCTACAGCATTATATCCAGAATCTATGCTTAGTGGGCCCATATCAATAAATTCAGCTTGATCCAACTTTATATTCCTTCCACCATTATTCCATACACTTAATATCTGTTCCCACACATATTCCCCTAATTTCTGTCTATATAAATTGGAAAACTCATGCAGTTCTTTTCGAGTATAGTGTACTTCCTCATGGGTTGCACTTTGTTCTTCAACTTTAGGGGCTTGTGATTTTAGTTTAGTTATAGGTCTAGAAGAGAAGAGGGATATAGAAGAATTAGAAATGTCTTGCAAACTATTGACATCAGGACATTCCTTTGCAGTTTCATTTGGTGAGACAGGATTAATCTCTTCAGGTAGGGGTTGGATGGCAGACTCCTCAGGGCAGAGTGGAGGTTAGATGATGGTGTTTTCAGGGCAGGGAAGAGGTGGAGACTCCTTGGGGCAGGCTTTAGGTTGAGTGGTATTTGCTTCGGGGCAGAGAGTTGTTCAGACTTCCTGGAGCAGCCTGGAGGTCCAGTGATGCAACCTTGACATTGGGTGTTCTCCACAGGGCAGACCATTACAGATTTATCTGGCAAAGACTCAGCAGAATTTAGGGTTTCACTGTCACCACTGATATCAACATCAATCCACATATCTCCATCCCAATCCTCAAGGTTCCACTCCTTTTCAATCAAAGCCCTCACTTTAACAGCAGGCACCCTGTAAGCTGAGATTTTAGTTTCTGTTTTAACTCTTCTACTTGTACATTGAGATTCTGAGTCTTGTTTTCAGACAACTGAATTCCGCAGCTGCATGAAACAAGATTTTCTTGCAGAGCACATACAGAAACTTTCACATGCATTGCTTAAGTTGCACATTTCAAGCCTTTGGCTCATCCCTTTCTTTTGTAACTGTATCCAGTGTATTTGGGAACAGCCAGTCAACATCATTGTACCTTCTAAACTCCACAAAACTCTGTTAAGGTGTTAAAAACACCTTGCCTCTTATAAGCATGGCAGTAGTCATATCCAGTGGTGATATTTTGCATATCTCTATTGCCAGCTCACACCATGGACTGTCAGTGGCCTCTTGATTATTAAAAACAATTAGTGCCCTTGAATCTATTCCTTCAGAGTAGAGAGCCATTTGCAAAAATCCCAGAACCAATCCAGAAATCCCATTTTTAAGATTCTGTTTCCCCAGAACCATTCCCGGTACCAAGCTGGGGTTCTTTAGGGAAACAGAATGGACAGGAAATATCTGTAAATAGTATGAGATTTTATGACATTGTCTCACACAACCATGGTGATGCACAAGTCCAAATTCCATAGGTCAGGCTGCAAACTAGAAACTCAGATGAAGGTCTTCATTGAAATTTCCAGGAGATGCTGGCTATTGAAGTAGAAATAGGGATTCTCTCTCTGAATGCTGAAATTACTTCTGCTTTTAAGGCCTTGGTGGCAGTTTGAGATTATTTTTGTGAATCCCCACTCCCCCCGCCTCCCCCAAAAAGAGAAGGATTATATTTGTAAACTGGTCTGTTCTTCTGGGTGTGATACCCTTTGAATGCATTAGATTCAGCTGACATGCCTTGATTAAATTACCTGTTAAGATTAGGGCTTTGATTTGACCACGTCAGTAGGGCGTGACTCAGGGATGAGTTTACACCCACTTGGTGGGCTGATATTTGGTGGAAGCTGACTTTGTTGAGAAAGTACCTCTTATGGTACCTTGAGTTGGGCTCTTTAGGGCCTTGTAACTGTAAGCTTTTATCCCAAATAAATACCCTTTATAAAAACTAACAGATTTCTGGTAATTTGCATCAGTACCCCTTTGGCTGACTACTACAGCTTTCAACTGATTGGATGAGACATCAATCATTGCTGATAACGATCTCTTCAGGTGATTATAAATGTAACTGGCCATCTATGCAATCAACTCACTGATGATTAAAGTCCATGAAATGCCCTTGTATTACAATTAGCCTAGTGTTTGCTTGACCAGACAACTGGGTATCATTAGCTGGCTGCATTGACACAGTTGCCTAGATAGTAAGTAATGGAACTAGGTTCCAACCCCAGGTGTCTGTCTCCAGATTCTGTGCTCTTGACTGCTACATTAAGCTGAAGTAAGTAAAAGAGGTTGGTAAGAGACTAAGAATAAACACAGAGGCAGAAGAAACATAATAACGTCCAGAAACAAACATTAATAGACAGGAAAATTTAATATATTTCCTTTTTAAAATAAGATATTTGAATTCAAGTTTTATTGTCTAGTAGGATGCATATACAGATATCTCAAGTAGAATGACTACCATCTTTGAACTAGTATTTTCTAGATGAGTCCTACCTTTTATCTAATTATCCATCACTGCTTTTGTCATCTAGTTCTCAAATATCCTGTGAAAATTTGACCGAGTTAATGTTAACTGATACAAAATGACTGTTAAGAAAATCAAAGTAAAATACAAATAAAATTAGTTTTGCCTTTTCTTATGTTAGTAACTTCTAAAATATATATATGTACTACCTCTAAAGTATATATATATATACTTTATTCATGAGTCTTTTAAATTCTAAAGCATAAAAGTCCAATTATAATTAGAATGCTAATTTTGAGTGAATAAATGGGCATTTATACTTCCTCAGAAGAGGGTCAAATCTTATCAGTTTCTGAAAAACATAACCATTATTTTTTTTAAAAAAATTAATTTTTTGTACATATTAACAAACATAAATCCATCCAAAGTGTACAATCAATTATATTCAGTGTAATCACATATTTGTGCATTCATCACTTCAATCATTCTTAGAGCAGTTTCATTAGTCCAATAATAATAATAATAAACAAAAAACAAAAACTCATCACCTCTCAATCTCTCTATGCACCCCTGCCATACATAGCTGCTATTTTGTTTTCTTCTTTCTAGTATATTTGTATTTATATTTTGTTAAACAGTCTTATATATATGCAATATCACCTATATTCATGTTTTAAATGAAGTTTTTTTAAAATTTTTAATTTAAAAAAAGATATTTAGATTACATAAATGTTACATAAAAATTATAGGCGATTTTCATATGCCCTGCTCCCCATACCACCCACATTTATCCCCATTAACAACATCCTTCATTAGTGTGGTACATTCATTGCAATTGATGAACACATTTTGGAGCATTGCTACTAAGCATGGATTATAGTTTACATTGTAGTTTACACTCTCTCCCGCACAGTTTTGTAGGTTATGGCAAGATACATAATGGCCTGTATCTGTCATTGCAATGTCATTCAGGACAATTCCCAAGTCCCAAAAATGCCCCCACTTTACACCTGTTTTCCCTCTCGCTGCCCTCAGAACCTCTAGTGGCCACTGCCTCCACATCAATTATATAATTTCTTCCATGGCTAGAATCACAATAAGTCTATAGTAGAATACCAGTAAGTCTACTTTAGTCCATAGTTCATCCCCCAATCCTGAGAATTCTGGGATAGTGATGTCCACTGCATGTCTAATTAGGGACTAGATGGATGGGACTCTCTTGCTTGCAGTTCGGTTCCTTGGTATGGTGGTTGTCCATCATCCCCTCCTTGTTAATTGTCCTGGGTGAGTCCAATGAACTAGAAAGCAGGTATTGCAACTCTGTTGAGGGTCAGGGCCCAGTTGGCACATGGACAGTCCAAAGAATAAAGTCTCTTGGACATACACCTGCCAAGTCCAGCAATAACTATAGGTTCAAATAGAAGGGACCAAAGAGCCAAGTATAGGGAAACCACAACTGAGTCCAACTCTGTCACCTTGGGAAGCATAAATTCCAAAGTAAGGCCCACTGGCAGGGTGCCAAACTCCTGAACTACCTGCCGTATTATGTATGGATATCTCTAGAGGCCTAAGGAGCTCCACTATTTGGAGTAGTGTCTAATTTGGCAGTCAATGAGATCCTGCTGAGATGTGCATAAGTGTAACCTTTAGAATGACCTCCCAAATCACTTTGAAGTCTCTTAGCCATATAAAGTAGTTATTTGTCTCTACCTTTTCCCCCTTTTGGTCAAGGTCTTTTTCCAGTGGCATTACCAGTTGGTGCTTGGTAGTAATCCCTTGGTGCCAGGAAGGCTCATCACTGGGAGTCATGTCCCACACTGGGGGAAAGTTCTTGCATTTATATATTGAGTTTGGTTTAGAGAAAGGCCACATTTGAGCAACAAGGAGGCTCTTAGGAGGTAACACTTAGGCACCCTGTTTAATATATTTCTAAGTATATATTTTAGAGAATAAAAATTATGGATTATTCCATAAATGGTATTGGCAATTTGGAAAAAAATAAATGTGATCTCTACTAAAACTTTTTTCCAATTTTGTAAGGATCAAAATTTAAATGTAAAACAAAAATTTGAAACCATAAAATATATAGTAAATTATAAAATTATCTTTAAGTGGTAAGAGTTTCTAAACAGTGCACAAAATGGAGAAGCCATAAAAGAAAAATAATTGATAAATTTCATAATATGAAATGTTAGTGTTAATCACTAAGATCACTTTACTTATTCAGGAAATTAATACTTTGTCATTGTGGTACAAGTATTTTCCAAATTTTTCATCTCTTTTTTTATAATAGTCAAAATAAGTCAAAGGGAGACTTAAAAATCTGTAGTATGTTGAGTGATGTGCACCTAATACTTATATGAACCATTCATGCATATCAAATCTAAAGACACCAAGCTTAATGGAGTAAATTTCTAGGAATATGCTGTCATTTTTGTTTAATGATCCTCTCTCTCCCTTATGAAATAGAAAAGCAGATTTATTTGATGGTGTGGCATGTGAGGGAGTGAAAGAAATAAAAAAATTTTTTTTGCATTCCAAGTGAAATAGAGCAATGGATAAGGCACAAAATCAATGAGATATAGCAGTGACTTTTTAAAAATGAAATTTTATTAAAGTATATCATTCATACATGACCATAAATAAACAATGTGTATAGTAGAAGTTGTGAACTTACAAAACAAAATTTGCATATCATCATAAAGGGATCCAATACATCACCCCACCACCAACACCTTACATTGTTGTGAAACATTGGTTACAAATTTTGAAAGAGCATCATCAAACTATTACTACTGCTATAGTCCATATCTTACATTTGATACATTTTCCTCTAACCCACCTGATTATTAATACCGTATTAGTATTATACATTGGTTATAGTTCATGAGAGAACATTCTCATATTTGTCCTGTTAACCACAGTGCCTCTTCTACCACTGGATTCCCTGTGTTATACAGTCTCATGCTTTGTACACTCCATTCAAAATGTACATTCAGTGGCTCTCATTTTCATAACAGAGTTGTGCTGTCATCACCTCAATTATAGGATGTTTCGTTACTCCAAAAGGAAAAATCTCATACCCACTTATACCCCCCATCATTGTTTCTTAGAATTGATATAGCTTCTTTGCCATTGCTGCAAAAATATCACAGCTTTAGTGTTAACCATCATCAAGAACTTATATTAGTTGTAATTTTCCCATGTTATCACCATATTCTTTACATTTTGTAAAATAAGAGCATTCTTATATTGAAACTATTAACCACAATCTTAGTCCACCACCCAAATCACTGTTATTTATTCCTTAGATCATTCTCTAAAATTTCCTTTCAATTGACATTTCAGCCACAATCTCATTTATATATCAGCAGTGTCAGCTATACTCACTATACTGTGTTGCCATCAACTCTTATTCATTTCCACATTTTTACAATAAACCTTATTAAAAATTCTACATGCTTTAAACATCATTCTCAATCCACATTCTATTTACTTTACCAGGAGGTCCCGGGGATTGGAACCAGGCCCCTCCATATGGGAGACAGACACCCAACCATTTGAGCCACATGCGCCCCTGACAACCTCTACTTTCTCATGATTCTGGTTTGGCCAGAGCTGAGATTCAAAGCAGGCTCTGCTGGCCACACTCACTGAAGAGAAACCACTCTCTGTCCTCTTCTGCACCCTTCCTTTTCCCAGGCAGGAAGATGTTCATTCCCCTTTCAGTTGGCTGCAGTGAGCCAAAAGTTTTATCCAGGCTTTTGACTTCAGGGTGGGGAATGGGTCCATTCCTGGCTGTTGGCTTTAGTAACTCATGGTTTTCATTTTGGCTTCTTCATGTCTCTGTCCCTCTCCCTCCTATGCAATCTCCTGGTCTGCAGATATCCAAAGCAGACCCCTCGGACAGTGTTTTGCCCTTCCTCTATTGTTTATAGGAAAGAGTTGAGCCATACCTACCTATCCTGATGCCATCTTCCCAGAAGTTCTTAGCAATTAATTTTTAAAATGAAGATCGAAAATGTACAACTATGTTTTCTTCAGTTATATTTAAGAAAACTTCAAATTTATACCAACCTGACACAGAGAAGTTCTATTTATAATATATTCATAAAATTAAATAAAATGAATATAAAGTATTGAGGAAAAGAGAAAATAATGAAATGTAAAAAAGGCCTTATGATCCTACCACTAGAATATAATCACCACTATGACTTTGTCATATTTTTTGCCACTTAATTTTCTTACTATGCATCAGTTTTTCTAAAGAATTAACCTCAGAAAGGACATAAATAATTAATAGCAAGCTCTAAGAATTATTTAAATTTTCTAGTTTAATAGTGCAAGTAAGTTTACTTCATTCCTGTGTTTAATCTTTATTTTTGGGCTTATTAATGTCACTGAATATTTTTCTATGTGTTCATTCAGTAGTCACATACCTTTTTTGAGAATTCTTTGTTCATGTACTTTGTTCTTTTTATCTGTTAGAATTTGTGATTTTCTCATTTTTATGGACTCACCGAGAAATAATACTATTTTTTATATTCAAAGTATATATGTTGGGTATTTCTAACTTATGGGGCTTTAAACAACGTATATCATCAAATTTATCAAATTTATCAATTTTACTTGTTAATTTTCCATTTAAACCTTTTTTATTGTGACCTATACAATATGGAAAATTCCACAAAAATACATTCTCAGTCATTTTAGATTCAAAACTCTACAGATTTCAACATGTTTCCTTGATTTATCAAAGTCATTTATATTACTCACACAATTACCCTTTCTTTTGGTCTTCATTCTTTCCTGTATCTTCTAGTTTTCATCTTTGATGATTTACTTTCTGGCTAACTAACATCTTTTAGCATTTCCTTTTATGTGAGTCTCCTGGTAACACATTTTCCATTTTTGTTTGTCTATAAAAAATTTTATTTCAAATACATTCTTCAAGGATATTTTTGATGTGTTTAGAATTCTAGTTTTATAGTTGTTTTCTTTTTAAACATTGAAGATAGTATTTCTTTTCTTTTGGCTTCTGTCATTTCTCATAAGCAGATGTCTATATACTCAAATTGTTGTTCCTTTGAGGGTAAATCTTTCTCTTTGGCTACCCTATCAATTGCAAATTCTGTGTAACAAATGACCACAGAGTCAGCACCTTAAAGCAACACACATTTATTATCTCACACTTTCTGTGGGTCAGAAGTCAAGCAAGAGTTAGCAAAATCCTCTGCTCAGGTTTTTACAAGACCTGCAATCAAGATGTCAGCTGGGATTGAAATCTCATCTGATTCTCAGCATCCTCTTCCAAGCCCATTCAGTTTTTCTGTTTGTTTGTTTGTTTGTTTGTTTGCTTGCTTTTGGAAGAATTCAGTTTCTTGCAGGTATAGGACTGAGGTCTCTGTTTTCTTGCTGACTTGGCTGGAAGTGACTCTCAGCTCCAAGAGGTCACCTTCAGGGTCCAGCCATGTGGTCCTCTCACAGCAGGGCAGCTTACTTTTTCAAAGCCAGCAGAAGTCTCCTTGGTCTGCTGCTACAGAGTCTCATATAATGTAACATAATAATGGGAGCAATTATTCTATCCTATTTGTCACATAATATAACCTGATCAAGGGACTGACTATTCCATCATATGCCACAGGTCTTACTCAAAGCAAAGGGATTATTCATTGCAGGATGGGAACTATCTCAGTATTGTGCCTACCACAGCTACTTTTAAGACATCTCATTTGTCTTTGTCTTTTAATGGTTTCATGATGATGTATTTAGATATGATTTTCTTTTTATATTTAAATTGGAGTTCACTAGTCTTTAATTTGTGGATTAAGCAGTTTCATTAGTTTTGGAAAATCCGTTGGCATCACTTCCAGATAAGTTTCTGACTCATACATTATTTGATTTCATTCTTAAATTCCAATGATGTGCATGTAACATGCTTCCCAAGAACTTTTTTATATTTTCTATTCTTTGGTATATCTCTGCTTCATTCTGGATATTTTTTCTGAGCTACCTTCCAGATCACTAATTCTCTCTTCAGCCAGGTATAAATTATTTTGAATCCAAGCACTGAGTTCTTAATTTCTATTATTGTATTTTTAGTTACAGAGTTTTCATTTGGTTCTTTTTCACATTGGTTATGTAATTTTTAATTGTTTTAAATCCTGACCATTTTTTCTGTGGCTACTCAATTAATTGCAATTGCTGCATAACACTTTATCAGAAACTTAGTGCCTTGAATATAATAAGAACATTTATTTTAAAGTCTGAGACTGATAATTCTAATATACAGGGCCCCTGTAGGTCTAGCTCTACTTTCTGGTGTTTTTACTGTTTCTTGTTTGTGTTGTATTCACTCCTCTGTCACTGTATACTTGTTAGGGCATTTGAAAACTTGTTTATAGAATAACTTGAGGATTAAGATACTATCATCTTCTAGACAGAAATTTATCATCTGATTCTTCCAGCCTCAATTTAATAACATCCCTAGGTCATTTTAATTTTATTTCAAGAATGAGATTTCCTTATTCCTGATTCAAAGGAGGTCTGCAGCCCAGGTCCACTCTTGTTTACCTGTGGTTTGCCAGTACTATAAGGGTGCAGTCTGTCAGGATTCCTACCTTACAGTCATTGTATTATCAGGGCCTGGATACTTTGTAGTTGTACTTCAAACTTTGGCCTCTATTTCTGTGAGCAAAGGCAAAACCATGCTCAAATGAATTTTACTCTTTCTGTGGATCTTGGGTAGGTAATTCTTCTTCTTCTTCTTCTTCTTCTTCTTCTTCTTCTTCTTCTTCTTCTTCTTCTTCTTCTTCTTTTACTATTCCATGCCTTTATTTATTTGGTTTTGTATTTTTTCCAGCTTTATATAGTGGTTCTTAGTAAGAGAGCTGGTCCAAATATCCTAGTACACAGGTTTGGAAATAGAATTCTCCAATTTTTATGTCTTGAGATTTTAACTATGACTTTTAAATGTAGGAAACCCTCTCCTCTAGAGATTTCAAATATTCAGTTTTTTAAAAAATGTATTCATATACTGGATTTAATTTATATATCTATGTCTATGTCTATATCTATCTATCTATATTTTTAATCCATTTCTAAAAATATTTGGATCTAATACTATTTTAATTGCTCATACATTTACCTCATGGATTACTGCATTTATCATTGCATTAAAATACTAAACCTTTATTTTTCTCTTATTAAAACTGAATCTACTTAAAATAATTTGGGGTATGTTATTAGGTTACCTGGGGAATTACTACTAGCAAATGGTTAAAATATGCCCTCTAACTCATGACTAGTTTAGTGTGAGCACTAAACTTAGAATTTATGCATACATTTTTTTGCCCACATTTTTAGAGGAGCTTATGAAGTACTACATTGCTGAAGAATATAAGAATGTGTTGTATTTGCAACACTTCTACAGTCAAGGAAGACTGCTTCTAAAATTGATAAGCCAGAAATAAAAGCAAAGGCCATTCAAATTTTACTCAATATCTTATTTAATTTATATATATTTTTTCATATTGAATGTCTTTTGATTCTCTATTGCTGTATGAAGCAAAAATAATTTGAAGAGAGAAATGTTTTTGGTAATAAGGTAATAGCTTAAGGAGTTCTGGGCCACTGACTTTGTATGTGTGTGATTGTCTCTGTAGGTATTTTTGTGGACATGAAATGGTAATGTATGTTTTCCTCTCACCATTATCTCTATAAAAATCCAATTCCAAACACACTAATCTTAGTATAAAATAGTTGCTTTGCAAAAACTCATTTTGTGGTTTAAGACAGACTCATAATAGGCAGATATCCTTCATCTAGAAGTGTGTGTGTATTTAGGCAGTGGTGGTTTGTGTGTGGTAACGGGAAAGTCTGGGGGGAGATATGGTAATAGATTATATCTTAGGGGCCATCAATAGTTGGAGATGTTAAATATTCTTCCTGTGCTTCCATGTAGTTGAATAATTCATAACTAGAGACACAACTGGGCATTCTGGGATATTCTGAAGTGACTAAATTTAGCAGGTCGGGTAATCTTTTTTCTTCACTCTCCTGGTCACTGATTTAGACATTGTGCATGGTAGTTTAAGTTACACCTGGATTTTTATCCAAGATCTATTGTTTATTGTTGAATGATCTTATGAAAGTCATATAACTTCTCTGTGCTTTGGTTTTCTCATCTGTAAGATGTCAATAATATTAGTACCTCTTACATAGATCTGTTGGGAAGACTGATTAAGATAAAATGTGTACATGCTTAGTAGAATTCCTGGCAATCATTAATATAAACAATTATTTTAATTCTTAAATGTCAGAGCTGGGGGGAACCTTTAATATACATTGATCTAATGCCTTAATTCTACAGATTGTAAAAATTACTGAGATATTAAGACTATTCCAAAGTGTCACAACCAACCAAGTAGAGGTCGAACTCAAACTTGGGGATACTGATTCCTAGAAGTAAGTTTTTTTCGATTGCAAAAACTGTTGTATAAATGAATAAATGAGCAAATTAGTTTTGTCAATAAATTTTCCAGATAGCTTTCAAGATAGTTCTGGGTATAAGGGCAATTCTAGAATATAGACAATGAATCTAGTTTTCTTAGCTAGGTGAGATACTAAAAGTATTTTAGGTTGTCATAACTGTGAATGGTTTAGATAGGCTTTTTGAACACTTTGAAAATTACAGTGTCTGTAAGAAAAATGGAGCAAAAGGGAAGCTAGTACATAATGAAAATTTAAATAAAGTATTATAACTTACATGGTTATCCATAAAACAAGGCTGCATGTGTCTGAAGCAGTTGAGAATGATGACATGTCCTTTATTTGCCAAAAGTCTTTGAAAGTGGATCCAGACAAGAATTAGAGTCTGGGTAGTTAATTTAAAAGAGCATTGTATTGGACCTCCTTTACTAGTGGTATGCCAATAGTTCCCATTTCAAGGTGAAATCATTGTATAGACTTATCACTACTGACTTACGGCTTTAGCTAGGTTTGTTTTACTTTTGTCACTGGGATTCCATGGTATCTGACTGCTCCCCACAATTCCATTGTTGTTGCACTCTCCTCTGGGGAACTAATGTAGAGAATGGGTAAGCCTTGTGCTGGTAGAGGAAAGAGGAAAGAGAGGGTGGAAAGAATTAAGGAAAAGATGGAGTATTTACAAATGATCCTGGAAATAGTCATAAGTAATCCTGAGCTTTCTTGTCTGGTCAAAGCAATGGAGCAGAGAGCTCTCCTTGGAGAAGTGGTTTTTTTTAGCAAAGGTGATAGCGTGTGGGGAAAAGGCAGAGTGAGAGAGAGGAATTCTATAGAAATACAGACATTACTCCTCTATAATCAGGTCATTTAAAAATGCACAATAAAAAACTGAGCTAATACAGATTTCAGGGAGAGACCTTGTACAGAACCACTGGGATATGCCAAGCATGAGGAGCTTTGTTACCACTACTCACGGGGAGAAACCACAGGAGAAGATGTGGGGAAC
>PVKH010012033.1:0-17482 GCA_004027955.1 Chaetophractus vellerosus | reverse complement strand
CCCCATGAACTTTGAGGAAATTGCTGCCTCATGGAATTCTTGACCCTTGGGCTTGGACATCCAGTCTTCCAGTACAGTGGCCCCAAGAGTCCTGTTATCTCCAAGAACTGGGGATTGGTGTCCTTCCACTTTGAGCATCAAGAATTCTAAAAGCAGCAAGTCATGAGAAGAAACCAGTTTTCCCTGAGACGTCAATGATCTCAGTGAGTATATACTGGAATTAGTGTTGCTCATCCAAGCTCTGTCAAAGTAGAAATGGGAAAGTAGAGTTCTGAAGTAAAGGAAAATATTGTAGATTGTATTTTAAAGCATTGGGAACAATTTGGTTATCAGCCAATGACTAAAAAGAAGGAAATTCTTGTGCAAAACTACATAGTCACAGTGAGGATTAAAGTAATCAGAAATAGGCTTCAAAGAGATCTTTTGAATGTGATTTTACAGTTAAATTTATTTTCTAAGAGAGTGAAAATTATAAGTAATATTAGTGAATTATATTTTTCTGTGCCCAACTCTCAATTTGTGTCTGCCTATTTGCTCAGTATATATTTTCATCTTCAGGATGGTAATATCAATTTAACAAATGAAAATTCTTAAAAGAGCTCTATTCAAACTGTTAAAAATTAAATAAGTGCTTACTAGGCCAGGGAATTAAGAGTCATAGTCTGTCTGTCCTGTAATTCCCCAATTTAAACATTTTAACAGCTTTAAATGAGAGTAATTAATAATCCAATTGTAACATTTTAGTTAGTAAAGGAAAAGTCCTTGAAAACTATAGAAAGATGCTTTCTAAATTATAATTGAAAGAAATTAAACAATTATAATATATTCCAGAACCTAGAAGTCAGTATGCTTTTAAGGTTATTCACAATTTTAGAATTTTATTAAAGAAAAGAGGTTTTAGCCTTCTGGAAAGGAAGGAAAAAATAACATTCCTTACATAAACTGTAATTGTTTCAATCTTATTTAGCTTGGATGTAATCTCCCTAGGTTTATAGAATACAGTTTAAATAAATTAGCATTATGTGTATTAAATCTTTAAGGTGATGAAAATTTAAGTTCGTGTTTAATGAAATATAGATCTGTCCTAAAGGGAAATGACTTTCCTAAAGGGAAATGTTTTCACAGAACAGAATAAGGGATGAAAGGCAAGCCTATTAAATGATAAAGAAAAATTTCATTGATTGCTAATTGTAATTTTTTAATATAAAATTTATTTTTTAAATGATATTTAGATTACATAAATGTTATGCAAAAAATATAGGGATTCCCATATGCCCCACTCCCCACACCTCCCACACCCTCCCACATAAACAACATCCTTCATTAGTGTGGCACATTCATTGCAATTGATAAATGCATCCTGGGGCATTGCCACTGAGCATGGACCATATTTCACACTGTAGCCTACACTCTCTCCCACATAATTCTGCAGGCTATGGGAAGATATATAATGGCATATATCTGTCATTGCAATGTCATTCAGGATGATTCCCAAGTCCCAAAAAAGCCCCCACATTATACCTGTTTTTCCCTTTCCCTGCCCCCAGAGCCTCCAGTGGCCACTGCCTCCACATCAGTGTTGTAATTTCTTCCATTGATGGAATTACAATAAGTCTATAGTAGAATACCAGTAAGTCCACTCTAGTCCATAGTTCATTCTCCAATTCTGAGGATTCTGGGATGGTGATGTCCACTCCACCTCTAATTGAGAAGGGGCTTCGATCCCATACAGCTGATGGATGGGACTCTCTTGCTTGCAGTTGTAGGCTGTCTCGTTTCCTTGGTATGGTGGTTGTCAATCCTCACCTCCTTGTTAGTTGCCCTGGGTGAGTCCAAAGAACTGAAGAGTAGGTGTTGCAACTCCACTGAGGCTCAGGGTCCAGCTGGCACATGAACAGCCCAAGGATTCAAGTCTCTTGGATGTACACCTATCAACCCCAGCACTAAATACAGGTTCAAATAGAAGGGAGAGATGAGCCATGTGTAGGGAAGCCATAACTGAGTCCAACTCTGTCATTCTCAGGAGCACAAACTCCAGAGTATGGCTTAGCTAATTGTAATTTAATGTTTATTTAAAGGTAAAGTCACTAGTCTATATGGCTGTGGTTGGTTATAGGAAGTTTGCAAAAACATTTTTTAAACTGAAATATTTAAATGGCTAATCCCAGAAAGCCATTATTAAATGGAAACCCAAATTGATATTGATAACAAAAAATAACTTATGGTTAATTATAGAAAGTTTTAAAAGCATTGTCTAAACTGAAGTATTTAAATGGCTAGTTCTAGGAAGCCACTATTAAATAGAAACCTAAACTGGTATTGATAACAAAAAGTAACTTCATAATAGGGAAACCACCTCAATCTGCATATTAAAGTGGTGGTAGGGGGAAGCCACCTCAATCTTCATATTAAAGTAGTGGTAGGAGGAAGATAACCCTGATTCCATTGGGAATCGTAGGTTTTCATAGGATAATAGAGAAAGCAGTTTTTCCTGAACTGCTAAACTAAAATGCCTGTTAATTAACATAACCATGGTAAAGATGTAGAAGTAAAAAGTACTAAAAATAGTTAAATTCATTTGATATGTTAAACATTGCATTGGAAGTGTTTAGAAAATGTATAAAAATTGAAAGAGACAAACTTCAGTATTGTCAAACTTTCTTGTGCATTCAAACCAGGCCCCAATGCCCTGCATGTTGCCTCTCCATTTGAGTAATTGGCTAGGTTGGTCATTAAGAACCCCCCAAAATAAAAGTATCTACCACATCTGGACATGCTCCTGAAGTGGATGGGGAGTATGTTGCAGTTTTGGACTCCAGCAACAACCAGTGTAGGCTCGATACATTCAGATGTACAATGGACATTGCCTCCAGACTGGTTATGTTTCATAGTGCCAAAGGGTGGTATGCATCAGGCTGGTGAAACACTGGAGTCTCTCTCTAGGGCCAACAGTGCTGCAGCAAGCTGGCTGTGTGAAGGACATACCAAGTAGAGCAATAATTACCAGAGTAATGTGAGTAGAGCTTACACACAATTGGCATTATGGCTTGCTCCCATGGAGAGACAAAATGCAGGTATTGCAGACCCGGAGCTCAGATCTATTAACTGCAGCTCAAAAGAGAATTTGTGCATTAACCAGTATTAAGTATTATATTTATATGCCTGATAAATATGATAATATCTCTTCTATTCTAGATCATATGCAGAGGGATATTGAACATGTTAAAAGTCCTGGTAAACTTAATTCATTTCTAAGCAGTTGATGAATGTACCTATAAGATAAAAGAAGGGCTCTCTTAAGTACTGTCTTTGTATTGCTTGCCATATGCTTGTCTTGTTGTGAGTTTATGTCTAGGGCAGTGCCTCTCATACCTCTCCTAGTTGTCCTAGGCATAACTACTAGGGTTGGCAGTTTATAACAAAACCAGCAGGTCTACCACAATCTCTCCCTAGAGTTAGTCAACAGCATACAAGAACTCAAGGAAGAATGCTGTTTCCCATAAATTTGGGAGGATGCAGCCTCTGGAGGCACCTGGCCTTTGTCACTCCCATGGTCCAGTATGTTATGGTACAACCCCCTTTTGGGGACCACTTACCACCATCTTCTTTTTCCCTTTAGTAGGACGATGTATCTTAAATTCTAAGTTCATTTCTTCACGAATCAACACTGTCAAGAACAAGATATTAGTTGTGGGGGGATTTCATCCAGCTCCAACCACAGTGCCAGACCCGTCTTCCCTCAACCTCAGTAGAATAGCCAGAGGGTTTTACACTCTGTCAGGCTGGGCCTACTCCCCCTAACCAGCAGGAAGTAGCTACAGAAGAATGACCATTGCCCTTCAGCTCCCCCTTAAAAATAAGGGTGTAAACTCTCTGAGGGGAAGTTGAGGCAGTTTAGTACAGGGAAAAGAGGGAAGACAAGTCACATCTGGGACCCAGCAGAGAAACAGCCATGAGACCCCACCTGGAAACACCCTGCTACTAAGAAAGCTGGAAAGACCCTGCTGAGATCCTGGCCACAAGGTCCTATCTGGAACTCTTTCCCAGGTCAACAGGAAGCCCCAGATACCTCCAAACAAAAGGCCTCTCGATTGTTCCCCTGAAAGCTAACAGGTGGGGCAATCAATCAGAACAGCAAACAATTGGGGCCCCTCCCCAACATTAGGAAAGGGGAGGAGAAAAGGCTTTAAAAAGGCCTAACCTGGGGCTCCACATGCACGTCTTACCCTGTAGTATGCCCACAACCTATGTCTCAGGTTGTGTACTTATCTCATTTCTAGTTTTCTTGTTTCTTAATAAACTCTTTACTTCCTTGCTTATCCTATGTTGTGCCCTTAAATTCTTTTATGTGACATAGGAAAGAACCTAGACGCCCAGAACCCAGAGCATTCTGCTAACAGATAGGAGAGTAGGCTGGGCAGCCAGCCTGCCAGATTCTGCATTCCAGTTCCATCACTTAACTGTGAGATAGAAAGTTGTGCAAGTTACTTTACTCATCTGTGACTCAGCTTCTTATGTATTAAATGAGGATGACAACAGAGCCTACTTTGGATAACTGTTTGTGATTCATCCATGTACTGTGCTTGCTAAGTGTTTGGTAGAGAAAAGTGCCCATTCCAGAGGGAAGAATAAAGGATAGGAACTGGAGTTTTGAAATTCAAATTGCAATACATCCTGCATATAGCTAGACAAAAACTCTAGATTTTACCTTGTTTATGAATGAGTATAGAAGGAACAAAAACCCCAGCATGAGCTATAAAAATAATAGTAGTAGAAGTTTGATAAGAAATAAAAGACATTGGGCTCAGTATTTAAAACGTCTACAACATTATATATATTTAAATTGATGTTTATGCATTTCAATTTATTTCACTAAATTTCCATTAAATTATTTTGTTCTTTTTTAAAATAATACTATGGATTAAGGTGAAAAAAATAGTATCATGAATCCTTGGAAGAAGAACACATTCTGAAAAAAATTACTGCTGAAGACAATGAAATTTAGGGAAGTGCTGGGCATTATTATGTCCTCTGGGAGATAAGAACTGAGATCCATGAGAAAAAAAGCTAAGATCTAAACTCAAAAGGATGAAGTGAAAAGAAAAGGGTGGGGTGGGGTGGGGTAAAGCAGTGGAGCAAACTTGAGAAACAATTCCTGAATACAGAAGAAATGGACAAAAATATGAAAACATTTTGAGAGAGAAAGAATTAAATACAGGCAAAACAGCAGAAATTCAAAATATGGGTAATTTGTATTAGTAAGTAGAAAAGTTTATTTTTGAAGGAAAAAAAAAGGAAAAATAAAAGACTTGTATGCAGAGTGAAATGGATTGCTATGTTGCAGAAAAAATGAATGAAAAAAGAACCATGCTTACATGAATCTAAGGGTTGCAAAATGTCTTGCATATATTGCAACAGAAAAGGTTTTTCCCCCCTTTTTAAATGCAAATAGCTCTTAAGTACATAAAAGAGTGGTTATACATAAAAGAGTGGTTAACCCACTCTTTTGTGGTTGAAGAAATGCAAATTAAAACCAAAACAAGTGAAATGCTTCAACTCTCAGATTGACAAAGATAGGAAGGTTGATAATGAAGTATGTTGACTAGTTTATTAGAAAATAAACCCAAATTGTTGATGGTATATACATTGGTACAAACTCTTCGGAGGACAATTTGGCAAACCTATCAAAATTTTTGAATGACAAGCCCTTGGTTTCAGCAATTCTTATTCCACCTTGAAAACAGAAACATACAAACAAAAATAAAAAATCATATTCACATCAGATTTCTTTTTGGCAACCCTAGTTGCAAAAAACACAGTTCAGTGATATATTCAAATTTCTGTGAGAAAGTATCTTTGAACTTAGAATTCTATATCTGTCAAATTATCATTTAATTGTCATTGCTATACCAAGACTTGCAAAGAGTCAGAAAATATACTTTCCATAATCTCTTTATGAAAGAATCCTTATAGATATGCGCTACCAAAATGAAAAAATAAATTCAAGAGGAAGATATGGGATAAAAATGAGTGAATAAAAAAGCAAAACTTATATTAAGTATAAATGAAGCAGGATAGAACAGGGACCTGAAGGAAAAAAGGGTGCCATAGGAAAGCACTAGAGTGATAAGGATAAAACAGTCAATCTGTGTAAAACTCCTGCTCTTAGTCCTCTGTCTTTACCTGCACCTGCTAGCAGAAAGTCCCAGCAACAAGGGAGGGGTACACTGCCCAAGGCCAAATACCTGAAGATAACAGATAAGGAGAGCCATTTGTAGCTCTTCCACTGACCCCTACTCAGGGTGGCAGACACTCAGAATCAATGAAAATGTTTTGTTCCCAACCCTTTTGCATACTCAGAACCAATAAGAATGTTGTAACTCCCAAGTCTTCATTTACATGGAGGAAGGAAGAGGGTGGAAAAGGCCAGCCTTAAAAAGGCCCCAGCCCCAGCCCCAGGTGGCATCTCCCCCTTGCCCCTGCACCCCTGCTCGGGTATGTACTTTCTATTTCTTTTGCTTTATAATAAACTCTTTCCTTTCTTGCTTAAAATATGGTGCTCCCTTAAATTCTTTTCTGCGATGTGGCCAAGAACCAGGAAACTCACCACTGGCAACATAAATAATTATTGATTATTAAAAATGATATTTTGGAAATAAAAGCTCAAGGCTCACAGGATGGAATGTGATGGAGAAGATTGGCAGGGGAAAATAGAAGCACATGTTGGTTATTCTCTTCTGTAGAGAAAAAAGTGGTAGAAAAATATAAGCTTATATTTATTTTAAAACCCTGGAAGGATAGAAATTGGTTAAATAAAATTTACAAGGCTGTGAAAGGAAACATGGAGCAAAGAAAACAACAAATTACAAATTAAGCAAACACAAAGCAGGAAAGAAAAACAACAAGGAAAAGTACAATTGCTGAGATGTCTGAAGCATTGCCCTAGTCATAATTGCAAGTGATTCAAAGACTGACTGGATAAAAGTCTAAGGGTGATGTATACATGAGCTATCTGAAACAAAATTGCATAGAAGACTGAAAAATAAAGGAATGAGAAAAGTATTCCAGGGAAATAGTGACCCAGATCATGATTCTCTTCATCTACTGACAGCTGAATGCAGGTATGATGGATAAGTTCATGTGTCAACTTGGCCAAGTTATGGTGCCCTCTTGTTTGGTTGAAGAAGCATTTGCCTGATTGCTACTGTGAGGACATTTCTTGGACTTAAATCATCAGTAAGTTGGTTGCATCTATGGCTGATTTTATCTATAATCAACCGAAGAGCTTGCCTTCAACAAAGAGAGAAGTCTCATCCAATCAGTTGAAAGCTTTAAAAAGATAAGTGATGATCTCGGCAGTCAAAGGGAAGTTCCATCTCTACTTCAGCCAGCTAGCTTGTCCTGGGGAATTCATTGAAAACCTTCACCAGAGTTCCTAGATTGCGGCCTGCCTTATGGAATTTGGACTTGCCCATCCCCACAGAGTTATGAGACAATTCTTATAAAAATCTCATAATATTTATATATATCTTTGGCCAGGTCTTTTTCCCTAGAGAATGCTGATTATTACAGCTTTGGTACCAGGAGTGGTTCTTTATTTTTTTTCCTTATTTCATTTTTATTTTTTTAACTTTAAAAAATGTTGTAGCTTTATTAGGAGTGGTTCTTGAGAAACAGAATCTTAAGGATGAGATTTCTGAATTGGTTCAGGGGTTTTGGAATTGGATTTATAATGTGATTAGACTCAAACACACTAACAACTCCATTTCCAACAATCAAGCTGGCACTGATAATCCATGGAGTGAGTTAGTAATAGAGATACATGAAATATCACCACTGTAAACACTACTCAAATGCTTCTAAGAGGCAAGGCTCTGGATGAGAGTGTTTTTGACACCTTAACAGAGTTTTACGGAGTTAAAAGGCATAATGATGTTGGTTGGTTGTTCCTAAATATGCTGGATACAGTTATATATATAAAAAAAGGATGAACTTAAGGCTTCAAATTCTAAACTTAAGTGCCACATGAAGGATGTGAAAGTTTCCATGTGTGGCCTGAAAGAAAATCTTATTTCTTGTAGCCGTAGACTTGAGATTTTTGAAAACTTGACCCAGAGTCTTATTGTGCAAATGGCTGAATTACAACCTAAACTAAATTTCCAACCTTGCAGAGTATCTGTTGTTAAAGTGAGGGCATTATTCAGAAAGGAATGGGATTCTGAAAATTGGAATGGGGACATATGGCTTGATAATGATGGGGGGGGGGGGTAGGGACTTTGAAACCCCAGATTCTGCTAAGTCTTTGCCAGATAAACCTGTAGTGGTATTCCCTGAGGAATATGCCATCCGACTTCCACCTGAAGAGATTAACCCTGAAGTTCCTGATAAACATGTAACCACCTCCCCTTAGGAAAGAACCCTCATTTCTCTGTCTGAAGAGATTAATCCTGTTTGGCCAGATGAAACTGCAATGGAATGCCCTGAAGTATTTGGCTTACAAGACACTTCTAATTCTTCTCATGACCCATCTCCACCACTCTTTTCTTACAGACCTATAACTAGACTGAAGTCTCAACAGCCCCTAAAGGTAGAGCATAAAATGTGACCCATGAGGAGGTTCACTATACTCCAAAAGAACTGTTTGGTTTTTCCAGTTTATGTAGACAGAAATCAGGGATAAATGTGTGGGAATGGATATTAAGGGTGTGGGATAAGGAATATAAAGTTGGATCAGGCTGAATTTATTGATAAGGGCCCACTAAGCAGAGGTTCTGGATTCAGAGTTGTAGCTTGAGGGGTTAGAAAGGTGCTGGAAGTGTTGGTGGCAATTAGAGGTGCTATCTGGAGCCTTTGGCAGGCCCCTATAAGAGAATCACAACACAGACCCTTAGGATTCTGGAGCAAAGCCTTGCCATCCTCTGCAGACACAGCAGTACTTCATCATAAAGAGGAAGTGGTATATATGAGATAGGGCTTGAGCAGGTCCTGGGCACAAATAAGTTACATGAGGAAGTGGCCCAAATGTCCATGGCTCCAACTCCTGCCACATTGCCTTCTATTTCCTAACCCACAGCTATGGCTTGTTGGATTGTTCCTTACAATCAGTTGACTGAGGAAGAGAAAACTCAGGTCTGATTTACAGATGGTTCTGCAGGATATGCAGGTACAGCCTACCAGTGGACAGCTGCAGCACTATAGCCCCTTTTTGGGACATCCCTGAATGACACTGCTGAAGGGAAATCCTCCCAATGGGCAGAACTTCAAGCAGTGCACCTGGTTTTTCATTTTACTTGAGAGGAGAAATGGCCAAAGGTGAGTTTGTATCCTGATTCTTATCGCCAACAGTTTGGCTAGATGGTCAGGGAATTGGAAGAAAGGAGCATGACTGGAAAATCAGTGACAAAAAAAGTCTGGGGAAGTGGTTTGTGGATAGAACTTTCTGAGTGGGCAAAACTTGAAGATATTTATGTCCCACGTGACTTCAGCAGAGAAAGATTTTAATAATCAAGAGGATAAGATGACCCATTCTGTAGTTACCAGTCAGCCTCTTTCCCCAGCCACTCCTGTCATTGAACAAAGTGGCCATGTTGGTAAGGATGGAGGTTATACATGGACTCAGCAACATGGACTTCCACTTACCAAGGCTGATCTGGCTGCAGCCACTGCTAAGTGCCCAATCTGCCAGCAGCAGAGACCCATATTCAGTCCCCAATATGGCACCATTCTCCGAGGTGATCTTGGGCGGAAAATAAATTAAATTTTTATATTCATTAACCTTGAGTGGAAATTTAACATTTCTTTCAATCATTTTAGGTAACCAACAAAAGTGATAACTAGAAGAAAGTATACTGTTCTTGGAATTCAGATGTTTATCACTCCCCACTCTCTTTACCTGAGAATTTTCAGGAGTGTAGTAGACAGATAAACAGAACAAAACAAACAAGTAAACAAAAAGCCCTTTTTCATAGCAACAACGGGTAGAAAATAAAATGAAAAAGTCACTTCATTCAAAGTAGCCACTAAAAATATTAAATATTTAGTCAGCCAGTTCCATATAAGAAAGCTAAGGCAGAAACAGTAAGGCAAAATTGATAGATTTTGTGTCACAAACATTTAAATATTCAGGTCATTAAAAACACTTTAAAATATAAAGACAAGTGATAAACTGAGTGTTTTAGTTTGCTGATGCAAAGTACCAAAAATATGTTAGTTTTTATAAAGAGTGTTTACTTGTGGTAAAAGCTTACAGTTCTAAGGCTGTGAAAAGTCCAACTCAAGGCACGATAAGAGGTGCTTTTTCACCCAAGTCAGCTGCCACGTGTTGAAGCAAGATGGCAGGCGATCTCCGCCTGGTCTCTGTCTTCCCCTCCAGGCCGTACCATCTTCCAGAGCTCAGCTGAGGGCACCCAGGCATAAGGCTTGTCTCTTACCGAGCCTCTTTTCTCAGGCTCGGCCATTCTGCGTTCTTCCTCATTTCAGCTGTAAACTATCAGGCAGATGGCTCATCTCTCCCCGGGGCTTCAGCTTGAGCTCTCCTTTCCATCACACGGGAGCATCAAATAAGGTGGAGCTCTCTTTTCCAGTGTGTCTCCATTTTTTATTGGACCCAGCAAAAGGGCAGAGACTTAACCTGAATCATGTCTCACTGAGGTAGTCCAATTGAAAAAGGTCTCACACCCACAAGAGTGGACCACCCAGAAACATAATCTTTCTCTTTTGGGGATTCCTAAAATAATTTCAAAGTGTCACATTAAGGGGAAAAGTTTTAATAATATATATGAAAGACAAAGTCTTAATATTATTTAATACATAAAGAACTCATATATCAATGAGAAAAAGGTGAATACCCTAAATGAGAACATATGCAAAGAACACAGTCTTAAATTGGCAATAAATTTTTCAACAACTTATAATTAAAGAATTTCAAAATAAAATGGAATACTCTTTTTCAAATATTATGGTGACAAAGTCTTTGTTTTTCAGATCATAGCCATTATGGGGGAAAGAATGTTTTCATTTATTGCTTGTGGGTATATAAGTCAACCTTTCTGGAGAGCAATTTTAAAAAGATGTGCACAATAATTAATGATAAAAAATATTCACAATACACAATTCACAATACTTTCTAAGTAAAGAAAAAGTTATTTGTAAAATGATTTATAACACTACATTTTTGTAAATGGACTTTATATGAAATTATATATAATTAAATATAATGTTTTATAACTAATACCAATTACTCTTTAATGAAAAATGAAAACAATTTAGTAAGTAGTAATTATAAACTGCTGGTTTTAATGTTGATTATTCCAATAAAAATTTTAAATATCATTGAAATTCCATTAGATTGTTACTAGTTCAAACTCTATGCTTAAAAATCTGGAGCCAGCCATATAGCCCAGTGGATAGGGCGCCGGTATACCACATGGGAGGCCACAGGTTCGGTTCCCAGGGACCTCTCCTAGCGGGCAGACCGCCTTGAGAAGGGCAAGCCGCCAAGGGCGGGCCAGAGTCGCCGTGGGCAGGGCAAAAAGCTGCCACGGACAGGGCAAAGCTGCCACGGGCAGGGCAGGTCGCCCGCGGATGGAGCGCAGCCAGCCACCCGCGAACTGAAGCAAGAGCCGGCCGTGAATGGAAGCAGAAGCCGCCCACAAGCGGGAAGCCGTGCCTGTGCAGTGACCAGCCTCGGCGCGTCGCCGCAACGGGGGGAGGGGAGATATGTAATGAAAAAAAATAAATCTTTAAAAAAAAATTTATTTTATTTGTGAGACATCTTAGGAGTAGGATTGACCATCTTATGAATTCCCTTTATTCAGATACCACTAAGCTTTTACTAAGAGAAAAAAAAAGTGAGAGAAAAGATGTATTTTACAATGTATGTAGTACAATTTTTATAGTGTATTTTATGGGTAGCTCAAGGGTTAGTAAACTATTTGGAACTTTTCTCCAGTATTATATCCATTGTAGTGTGATATAAATTATATACAATTGTAGAGGGCAAGTATCCCATTTTTGTGGCTTGAAAGATTGCCTCCTTATTTTGTCTGATTCATTCCATTTCTCTTATGTTGGCATACCTCCTCATGCCTTCATCAAGAATGTGAGTCAAGGTAACCTGAATGTATGCAGGATTCTTAACATTCTGTTCTGTTGACTCATCTTAGATGTCAAGGGAATGAGAGGAAACCTTAAGTTTAGTTTATGTGCTGCACGTGTCACGTGAAGACAGCAAAATGGACCTATATGGAGCAGTAACTGCTGGCTGGAAACATGTGCTGGTGCCCAGTGTTGCTAACTGTTGGCCAATCAAGAAATACATAAGCTGGTATACCAATGAGAAATAAACCCCTGTCTCTATGACTTAGAAGGGATTGAGTCAATGGGAAGTAAGCTCAGATGGCAATCCCAGGGGAGATGAAGCAATGAGAAAGAAGCCTTCATTTCTGGTAAGAGGTGTGAGGACAAACTCTAGAAGAAGACAGAACCTGGTCACAGACCCTGGAGTACACTGCTTAATTAGGAGATGCTTTGAGATCAAATTTCAACTCCCAGTTTCCACTAATCCAGAAACAGAACTGGGAACACACAACAATTTGAGGCTTGATTCAAGAGGATGTATCTTCTTGTTTTCCAGCCGTTAGGTCTGAAATGGTGCTCTTAGACTGGGTCTATCACCAAGTCACAAATCTTAGGTGGCTGCTAAATCTACAGCATTCCAAAAGAAGAAACTGAGATGCAAATTAGTTCATCAATTCCTAACTATGGAGACTCTAACAATTGTGTCTACTGGGTTAACCTAGGCAAAATAGGAGATGCCCATGGGGTTGGAAACCCAGAGGAAAAGATGTAGGGATAGAAATGGGGGATCGCTCTGTAGGAACGAGGCGAGCTGAACTGTCAGTCTCTCAGCCTTGGACCTGCCTTGCCAGGTAAGGCCCTTTTGCTGTCCTGCACAGCTGTTTCTGCTGTGACTTCTGGACCTCAACCCCCTTGTTTATTCAAACTGCATCATATTGTGAGTGGAATGAATAGAGTGAGAGAACCTAGGACACATTTCTAAAAGATGTATTCTATACGAAATACTAAATAAAGTTAGTGTGGAAGGGTATTACCTCCTATTCCCCTAAAGTGATACTAGACATTAACAAGCTGGCTCAGCTGTTGAATCTGACACATTTTTCCAGGGATTCACTTTTGAATGTTTTCTTCCGCCCCCCCCCCCCAGTTTCCAGTTTCCAGTTTCCAGTTTCATCATGTAGAATTGGCCTGATTCAGGTAACTGAGGTTCAGATGACCTTTTCCTGAAAACTCTGGCTTCTAAATGCTTCAGGGTCTTCACCTAAGTAATAAAAGGACGAGGGAAACTCACATCTGCCTCCTCCTGATGGTTGCTCTTACTGGGCTTTTATTTTGGAGGAATTGTCAAACTTCCTTATTTTGAGTTTACATGAGAAAATAAAAGAGTATTTAAACCTTTATGAAATGATAATATCCTTCTAAGAAAGGGGATTTTTGTAAAAAATAGAGGATTTAAGTTTTATCAAGCCTTGAAAGCTGAAAGCAGAAAGTGTTTGTAGTTTCTGAAATAAACTCTAGGCACGAGGGGCTGGTGTGGTTCTGATATTTAAAATCTGTATAAAACCAATATTCCTTCTAAAAGTCTTAGTGCCTGTTTGGCTTAATTTTCAGATGGTGTCGTTTGTTCAAGGGACAATGGAAGAGGAATTATTACTTGAAGAGCAAACTTTTAATGTAGGTGTAAGTTTTAAACTTTCACCAAACATTTCTTTAAAAGTTACTATTGCAGCCCCCTCACTGAGCCCTGACCTAAAATGGGCAAATATTTGAACGATAATTTCTTGAGTACAAAACCATGTTGGTAACTTCCCAGGAAATACAAAACAAAAAGATGTTGGCATGTGGACAATATACTTTCGTTGCAACTTCCTTCACTCTGGCTACGTGTTTAGTACATATTGCTAGTTCATGAGTTAATAAATTGTAAGAAGAATCTCCATAATTATGCACAATATTATGAACAAAATAATTTAAAAACAATAAGAGCGTTTTTAAAAAATCACCCATTTGAGCTTTGAGCTTTAAGATGCCACTAAAGACATAATCTTCCAGCAGGATGATGCTTTAGTCCAGGGGTCTTTAACAGAATCTATGATTGGGCAGTTAGTGTATGTCCTGGAATTGTGAACAAAATTTTGTGTGTTTGTGAGGTAAAGGACATGTTTTCTTCCTCCTTTCTCTTTCTTCTTCCTAGCATCAGAAATATAACATGCTTGGATAATGGAAGGAGATGGATTCTTTAAGAGAGCATAATAACATTGAACAAATGGACAAAAATAGATCAATATACCATGATGCAGATTCTGGATGCCTTAGATTGTTGGGAAAAGAGTCACTGTTTTTCAGTTTCATATTAAAGAAGTGGGTAGTATGGGAAGACTCCTGACTGAGGAGAAGAGAAAAACAGCCATCAAGAGAGACAGCAAAACCTTGCCCTGGAGAGATACCCACATGCTGCTGGGAACTGTCAGTCAAGGCTCCTCACCACTACCTGGAGGGAATGGGGTGAGCAAAACCCTCCGTGGGAAGAGTCAGAGCCATGGGCAATGGAGGAAGGGGAGAAGTGAGCCCTGCGGCAGGAAAGGTCCATGGCTTGTCCAGGACCAGGAAGCTCTGCTCCTGAAAAGGGGTGTTGTATAAAGTCACTGAGTGCCCACGGACAGGCTAGGGAAACCTTTGGAAATAGTACCTCGTAGGACCCAGGGTAATGCATGATGATTCAGGCCACTTGGGGAGGACAGGGCAACTGGGGGTATTTAGGGCAGTCCTTCTGCCTCTGATGCCCAAGAATGTGGTGACAAAATGAGACTCCTGGGTCTGCTTCATTAAAAGGAAAATATTTCCCCTCTAGGCAGCCCACCAGGAGATTGCTCAACCAGCCAACCCCTAGAATAAATTTACATTGACATTTTGTTTGAGGACTAGACATCTGAATCCTTGGTAATATATTGGTGGCAATTTTTCCCAGGCACACACTGCCCAGGTTCTGAAAAAAGAATTCTTCTGATCAAGGAAGATATTTTGAGATTTGTTTACCACCAAAAGAATTTCAGTTGTATGGGATTATAAAGTCTAAGACTGGTCCATTATCATTTACGATCCAGAATACTTAATAGAAGTGTACTAAACATTATTTGACTCCAGCATTCAGTCTAATAAAAGGCCACCTAGGATAGCTTCAAGTTTATAAAGTTTGTTTGAGGGTTGAGCCAAGCCAGGGCTCAGAATGCTCCCCTGCTAGTCATCTGGAAGCCAGTGGAGAAAGGATTTGCTGTTTCTCAGGAGGCTGACTTTGTTTATCATGAGGAAGTTAAGAGGCAAAAGCCTCCTTGGAACCAGGCCATGGGTGGGGAGAGAGAGGGTGTGAGTCCAGTGACCCTTGCAGGTGGGGGGATGGGGGCTTAGCACTACTCCCCCCAGGTGTGTGTGTGTATGTGTGTGTGTAGTTATACTATTCTTAAACAGGGAGGAACGGCATACCCTGCAAAGAACTTAATCTTAAGGCAGCAGTGCCCTGATGAGGATAACAAATCGTGTACTGGAAATGAGATGTCCCATGGTCTGCGCATGCGTGATGGAGTGGTGCTTGTGGTAGAAAGTGACTGTCCGCGGGGGCTGGGCTGTTGGTCCTGGGAGACTAGCTGCAACAAATCCAAAGACTGGATGGTGCAGGCAAAGTGTCTATGGAGACAACGCGATACCTTTTCACCCATAAGTGAGGTGGGGGAGGGATACTGACCTTTATTAGGATTCAGAAGTTTCCATGAAAGGAGGCATGGAAGCACTGGTCTTTTTCTCCTCCTCTTCTAATTGGTGGAAAAATGCATAAGAGTACACTAAAGATGCTCACAAGATTTCTGGGAAGTGTGAAGGTGCTCATCACTGGGATGCTATTCCATCTTAAGTGAAGACATCTATGAAGGCCTGTTTCCCTCTACCACTCCTCTCCTCTGCCTCTGAGAATGCTCTGTCCAAGAACCACCTAGATGGTATTTGACAGAGTGAAGGAATGATTGCTTGAACAAAACAAGACAAGATTCTAAGGGTGCAAAATTAAAAAGGAGCTTCTTTAGGGTCCAAAGAGCCTTAGGGAAGATAAAGTTGGAGCAGGAGGTACAAGGAAGAGGAGGTTTCTCTGCCACCTCCAAGATGGTGGCTAAGTGTTAAGAGTTAAGAATAAGAATTAAGGTCCCACCCCAGAAACAAGAATAGAGCAAGGAGAGGACATGAGAAGCTCCCAACTCTCATATCTGACTCCTTCTGGGTCTCTGTCATAGGAAGAACCATAAACATTTAAATCTAAGAAAATAGACTGTCTTAAATATTCTTCTGGACTCTCTCTGTATCAGGTGGGCTAAAAAGAAGGCAATTTAGTGCATGGACTTTCCCACCTCCTTTATATGGTGAGCCAATAATACTAGGGTTTGAGGAACACATGCACATTTTTTCCCCTGGGGCAGAGGGCACATAACTTGAAAGACCCAGCATAATTTAAGAATCATTAATTGAGTTATGGTTTATTTATTTATTTATTTATTTATTTATTTATTTATTTATTTATTTATTTATTTTTGGAAGCTTATTAGAGCTGGAGAATGGAGAAGAAGAAAGGTAGACGATTGTCATTGGATATGTGCCTACTATGCACCAGGTTCATGGACACAGTGTGATGGTTAATTTCATGTGTCAACTTGGCAAGGTTATAGTGTCTAGTCATTTGTTCAAACAAGCACTAGCCTGTTTGTTACTGTGAGAATATTACATACATGGATTAGCATCTATAGTCAGTTGATTGCATCTACTGCCGATTACATCTATATTCAACAAAAGAGACTGCCCTCAGCAATGAGAAGAGCCTCCTCGTTCAATCAGTTGGATGTCATAAAGCCAGAACTGAGGCTTTCAGAAGTCAGCAAGAAGAATTTCTGACTATTCTTTAGCCAACCCACTTCTTCTGGGGAATATAATTTCACCTTCATCAGAGTTTCCAGCTTGCAGCCTGTACAGAGTTCAGATATGCCAGATTTCAGAGTCAGGTTTTTCAAATTTTCCAGTTTACAGCTTGCCCTACAGAATTTGGACTTGCCAATTCCCAGTTGCATGAGAAATTCCTTTAACAAACCTCTTAATATTTATATGTATCCTGCTGGTTCTGTTTCTCTGAAAACCCTGACTAACACATATCATGGTATCTTATTTATCATCACAAAACAGTAAGAGATAGATATTATCACCTCTGTTTCCAGATGAAGGGCTTGAAGGTCAACATGATTAAATGGTTTGACCAAGGTCAAGGGTGTTTTGACCATGGTGAAGAGCTTGAATTCAAATTTAGTTCTGCCCTACTCCAAAGCCCTGTCCATGTTCTGTGTTTTACCACAGTCTCCTAGGATGTGTGTGAGTG
>PVKH010012032.1:0-11173 GCA_004027955.1 Chaetophractus vellerosus | reverse complement strand
TCTGATGCCTGGGCAAGCCCTCAGAGAAGTTAATAAATGGTCAAAATTGATTGGTGTGAATATCAGTGATTTACAGGAGAAGAGGTATAGGTGTTGAGGCCACAGACTACAGTTGTGATTTAGAAATACTTCTATTAATAATAGTCTTACATTTACCTCATGTTTGCTCTGTGCCAGCCCCTAAAGTTGAGCACATTAAGAGATAGAAAATGACTGGGAGTAAGAGTGAAGTAGGAAACCCCAGGAAGAAATTGTTCTCTTGTTCCATGTCATGAAGGTCAAGAAATAAGAAATAAGAATGAGAAAAAGGATATGCCAGAAAGATGAGCTCTTCAATGCTCACCATATCTAATGTATACTGACTTATTATCCACAGCTACACATCAGAATCACTTCAGGGGCTGACGAGGCAGGCAGTGTTAAAACATTAAAAAGCCTTATTCACAAAAATTCTCATTCAGCCTGGCACATGAGAAACTAGGGTTGAAGGTCAAGTTCAGAGTAGATAGGTACTTTGTGTTTTATCCACAAAGAAGATGAAATTGCCTAAAGATGAAACATTGGAATTTAGGAGGTTAAGGGTAAGCCCTTCAGTTTCCTGGAGTGAATTTTAGAAGGACCTCTCCAGAAAACTAGAAATGGACAAAAATGGTCACAAGCAAGGCTATATTACTAAGTTGTGATCTACATTTGTCATAAGTTCTAGAGAATTTTTCAAGAGTACTTACACCATTGTTTTAAATTTGTCATTGTTATAAAAATATTCATTTTGAATTATACTTCACAGTAAGATTTTATGTTAGATTATTCTAATTAACTTTTCTTAATGAATATAATTTGTCCTGGCTAAAGGAACTTAGTTAAAGAAACAACGCACTACAAAAAATAACACATTCCCAAGAAAAAGTGACATGCCACTCTGTGCAACATGCATTTTTGCCCACTCTAAAGAGTATTGTTTTAAAATATGACTCTATAGTACAATTTCTGGTACATACTATGCTGTCATATAACCAACCTAATGCAATTTTCAGAAAATTAATACCATTCATTAGCATAAATCATAAAATATTCCCTCAGTATGGATTTGAAATTGGAGGTGTCCATCATCTCTTTTAGTGAATTATGACTCACTAATCGTCATGGCTGGTGGGCTTCTCTGATTAAATAAAGGATTGGATTGGAAGGATTCAGACTCAATGCTTTGTTCTCAGGCTTTAATATTTTAATGAGGCTGCAGGCTTGGCTGCTTTAAGAATGGGCTGGGATTTCTAAGTGTGTTGTTAGTGTTAGCACTTGTAGAAGGATGTTCATTAGGACGCTCTTGTTTCAGTTTCTCAGAAAAACTCCCCATTAAGAAAGATCTTTCAGCAGCATGGCTAGCAAGAAAGAGAAAAGGGAGGAGGGAAGCTTTTAGCTGTAAGCATTAAGGGGATATTGTATCAGTAGTTTTAGTTCTAAAGATTTGCTTCTTAGAATCAATTGCAGCAAATACATCTTAAGGTGGGGGATTTGTAGAGCAAGGACAGTAGTTGTCCTTGCAACTGGAGGACTCTTCATTCTGCAGCTAAATCAATACTACAACTAATTATTTCTGGTTAGCTTTTATGAGTTTGTAAGACATTTCTTTTGTTCAGTGTAATAAAAAACTCATTGTTTGATCAGTGACTGACTAATTATGATAAGTAATTTGAAACATTCTTGATGAAACTTGTCTGTTAATTAACATCAACAGCAAATGGAAAATAACAGGACAACAAAGTATTAGTGCATCCACTGTTCCTTCAAATTGATGAAATCTCTGTGTGGCATGCCCAATAAACTAAAGCTGTCAGTGGTTAAAAAATAAACAAGTGGGAAGGTCTGATTCACCACTGAGGAAAAGTTATTGTAAAGTTACACAAAGGAGTACTGAAATATAAGTGAGGGGGTGCTAAAGAAATGTCGGCAGGTTTACTGATCCTATTGCTTAGAGTAGAGTGGTTTCTTTCATTTTTTTTTTCTTTAAAGCTTAATTCCTAAATACATTTATCCCATGCAGATCTGAACTAAGATACTTTTGGTAAATAGAAGTGTGTGAATCTAAAAAAAAAAATGTAGTTTGGGATTATTGATGTTGTCTGGCTATATTATAATTGTCATTACTACTGTTAACTTTTACCAAACTCATTGACTTTTTTTTTGTTTTTAGATTTCTACCTGGACAAGGATTGGTACTATACCCACAGATAGGAGACAAATTGGATATTATTTGCCCCAAAATGGACTCTAAAACTGTTGGCCAATATGAATATTATAAAGTTTATATGGTTGATAAAGACCAAGCAGACAGATGCACTATTAAGAAGGAAAATACCCCTCTCCTCAACTGTGCCAGACCAGACCAAGATGTAAAATTCACTATCAAGTTTCAAGAATTCAGCCCTAACCTCTGGGGTCTGGAATTTCAGAAGAACAAAGATTATTACATTATATGTAAGTATAATTCTATTTGTTTATTTTATAGAAATTAGAATAAGCTAATGGGTTTGTATCCATTTTTGTTTCCAAAAAATAATTGACACAAATAATTTGGGGAGAATCTTTGCTAAGCATTCGTTCGTTTTTGTTTTTGGTTTTTTTTGGAAATGATTTTTTAAAAATTGAATTTGTGACCCTGTAGTAACAATATTGGTTAAATATAAGTACCAAAAGGGGAGAAACAACCTCCTAGAGTTTTTATAGTATTGACATAAATGAATATGAATATATTAGGAATTCTACTGACAAAAACACATTAAAGACCATTGGTGATATTTTGATAGGTAAATCTTGTGCAATGACTTTTCTATTCAACCATTCATCCATCATCCACTCATTCATTTCGTATTTACTCTGCCAGAAACTGTGTAAGTGCTAGGGGTTCAGCTGTGAACAAGATTGGATAGTAGTACCCTTTCCTGATGAAGTTACCATTCAGAGAAGATGGAGCTCACACGTTCAAAGGATGAGAATTACAAGCAAAATCACAATTATCCATGGTCACATTTAAAATCAGATTTAGAATAATAAGACAAAACCTGGCTTTGTTCAATGACTTTTTCCCCCTTAGCTGTCTATAATAGTTTGACACATTATAGATACTATATATCCTTTGAGTCATAGCTGAAGTTAATCAGAGCTACTTTTAACTCATGAGGCTGTGAAGTCAAATGATGCACATGCATTGAGTACATACCTACTATGTACAAATCATGTCTTGGTCCCAGGCAGAGTAAGAGTTAGCAGAAAACCGGGATCTTTCCCAGAGCCACAGGGTTTTGTCAAAATGTTCTGGGCGACTGAGACAGCTGTTCTCATCATTCAAGCAATAAAATGTTGTTTTTTAAAAAAACTCTTTGGTTTAAAATTGTACTCATAATTGGAATTAATTTTCTATTCTGTTGTTACCATAGACCTCAGTTCATTAAAGAATGCTGAACTGCTATCTGCTGGCTAGCCTTCCACCTCCTCTTGGTGATCAGATTGAAACTGGCTTTTTCAAATACTGAGTTGCTATTTAGAGCACAGAATCAATCATTCACTGAATACTCTTTTAGTGCTCAATGATATATATATATATATCTTTTGCTGCAAACCTGAAATATCAGAGACTGAAAACCCATTTTTAAGACAACTTAATGCATAGAGAGTGGCTTACCAAGAATAAAAAATAAAAAGAAAGTGGGAAATTATGTATTTAAAGAAATAATAATCATAAAAGGAAACCAGAAGCATTCTGGGAGATGAAACAAATGGGATAGTAAAGTGTACAAGGTAATAGTGAAGTCTTTGAAAAATATTATAAAATAGTTACTAGATAAAATAAATGGAAACCTTAAGCTTTTGGAAGCCTAATTTAGTTTATGTTTTAAAGGGAGTTTTAAAGTAAGACTGTTTACCATGAACTATAATACTTAGCATAATAGTTACAGGAAACCGAAAGTGACCTCAAATGAATTCGTTAAGAAGCTTAATACTCCTGGGTACGATGGGAGAAAAAGGTGGAGGGTGCCCGAAGAGTAAACTTACTACAATATCAAATGTTCTATGATTTTTCTATGTCACTAAAACCATGGATGCAGCCTGAGTCCACCAATTGGCTTTTCCATGGTGATAAGTCAACAGACCTACACAGATCCTTTCCTGTTGCTTTAGTTTATGACAATAAAGATGGCCCTGTGAATTTGACAGTCCACTGAGTGCAGGTGGAATTTCAGTAAATATGGATTTAGCCTTTACTCTGAAGTAATATGCAAGACATGCAAATAAATACCAACATCTTTTTATTTAATGCAGTGAGACTTTAATACTACTTTTTAAAATCAATACATGATAGATTTCTATTTAGAAGCACAGTTTAATTTAGAATTATAATATTAATCTATACAATAATGGCATCTTATATTTATCTATTTTTAAAAACTCATTAAACTCCATTAAAAGGTTCATTAGCACATAGCTGAGCTACTCTGATCTCCAGAACTCTCCTTAGAGTTATAATTTACACTACAAAAGCATGTAATAACCTGGGATAAAAGAAGCTTTCTTAAAATAGACCTCATGGTTTCAGGTTTGAAATGGGGTGGGTGTTTGAACATTGCTGGTTGGGTGATTGTCACAGAACTGGTTAAAGGGCCCAGGCCTCAGAAATTTGCGAGGAAGTCCCCTGAGACTTTAAAGAAAGCATTGAAAGACTTCCACTACATTGCAGAAATAAGAAGGCATTTCACATACATGGAGAAATTTGAGAGTCCTTTTTAACCCACCCCACAGCAAAACTCATCAATACACAGGTTCCTTTGAAAGGAAATACGGATGAGAAGAACAAATTTTAAAATCATTTTTTAAAAAATTAATGCTTTTGTTTTCTTCTTCTTGGAGAAGAAGAAACAAAACAGTTAAGAGATTTTTAAGTCACTACTTTCCACATCAAATATATACACAGGTACACACACATAGAAAATCACATTCTAAACTCTTTTTTGAGAATGAACAGAAAGTGAAGGTAGTAATTTTGATATCAGTAGATTAATAAAAGAGTGCTTTACTAGGTAGCATGATGGAAAGTACTCAAATTTAAAAGTGTATCTTCAAAACATTGATTCACTTTGAACCAGTAAATACTGGTATTTGTATTGCTGCAATATATACTATGTGTTTAACAACACACTTAGTGTCTAGTTGGTTAGCACCTTCACACCAAGAGTGTTATTATTAGCATCATCATTATTATATGCTGATTTATTTGCATGGGAAGGGTTAAAAGAAATGATAGGTTGAAGTAGTGGTTGGTTACCCAGGTTGGGGAAAATCCAAATTACCACTGAACTGAAAGGTATTGGGTAATTCTGTAAATGGACACATTTGAAGAGTACTAGGCCAGGATGCCAGAGACCATAGTTTTGGTCCCGCTTAATGAGAAAGACACTTTATTTCTTTATTTCCTTTCCTTTGTTGTTGTTAGAAAATACTTACTTTGTTGTTGTTTTCCTCATTAATGATTAAGATCTCTGTCCTTGGATTCCAAACCATTTTAAGATTGGACACACAAATCCAACATAGGAGTTCTTGTTTAGTGTAGTTATTTTCCAATTGAAATGGACAGGATCTACAGTAAATTCTTTAAAGACATTGAATTTGATTTGTAGTGTTATGAGATTTAAAATACAGCCATCACACTTAGAAATAAGTATTAACTGTTAATTGGAACTGTATTTTTAAACTTACCGAATATCCACTAAATTCCCTCAGGAAATTATATGACAAAATGATATGTATCCTCATTAATTCTTCTCATAAATGATTATTTGCTTTGACATGTGGCAAAACGATATGTGTGGGTTTCCTTAATGTTTAGAGTTGATTTTTTCAAGTGACCTATTTTAGTAAGTAGCTTTGGGCCTAATATGCATAGTAAAATGTCTTTAAACGATCCAAAGATTGGGATGTTATGTCCATTTGGTCTGAAAAAAATCATATCTTCATTACATTCAGAACTTTAGTTGCCTTCAAAACATAGTAAACATATTGTGTAACCTATAGTTAGTTTACTACAATTTTAAAAGTGGCAAAAAAAAGGTTTAAGAAATTGGTTATCTGTTCTAATGTCCATTTTCAAGAGAAGCTGTCTTAGACAAAGTAAACATTCAGGTAATATTGGGAAAGCATTCCTAACAGTTTTCACAACCATTGTTCATATTTGTATCACAAGTTTTCTTTTAGGCACTTCGTGCTCCATTTACAATTTCTTTTTAGAGGTAACAAACCAGAGCTGAGTGAATCGGCAATTTTTGTGTGTTGGTCCTTCACAACATTCACCCATGTGAATGTTCTGTGGGTTGGCTACCCAACCTTAGCATAAAACCTTGCAAACTACCTACAAAGAGGTTCTCATCACTTAATGAAAGTTATATGGGTCAAAGACGGACCGAAACGAATGACATTGTTACACTTTTGAGGTAAAACCTCGCATCAACAGAGCCATTAGACGAAGAAAGCCAGGTTCTTAAGAACATCCCAATTTAGCTTTATGTGGCTTTGGCGTTATTTTGCTGCAAATCTACAAGAGAGACAGCCAAGAGATAGTCTTGTGGTGTAGTGTGAAAGCTAATCATTCCGAAAGATTGTTTGGTTTAAAGTTGTATATGTGTTCTGGAATATACACCCCACGGTGTACACAGAGGCACTTCCCAGAGCTATCCGTCACTTTCTACACATTGTGGTAAAGTCTTCCTTGAGAATCACTGGTATCTGAATGAGTTACCATCTTAGGACTTTCATTAGTTTAGTTCTTTAAAGCGATTTTTTATTAGAGCATATAAAATTAGAGGGATCCATAGTCAGTTTTGTTATTTTGTTTTAGGAATGTACTCCCCTTCTGAACAAAATAAATAGAGGTGCACAAATGAAACAATATTCTTAAAGAATCAGTACAGAAGAACAGTATAGTCTAGTCCTCCTTTTGGTTTTTTTTTTCTTTTCTGCTTTTGATTTGGTTATTTTGGGGGATCATGTCTGAGAAGTGGCACGAAAATATATTGACGGTACTGTAATCTATTTCCCTAGTATTATGGTTATGGGAACTCTCAAATGTCCTCTTTGAAATAGATTTCTTTTAGAATATGTAGAAATGTGTGGCCTCAGTAAGGTGATTATGAGCTTTATTTGATGAATTATTTATGTATGATAAATGTAGCAAAAGGCTACATTTCCATCATTAAATACCATCAAGTTTAGTGATGTGGCAACACCAGCATGTCAGTTAAGTCCTCTTGCTTAAGTATGAGACTATCTGTTTGATACCCTGTGTATAATTGCTAAATTCAAGTGTTTTAACACCTCTTTATTTTTAACCTACAACTGCCATCTTTGTAATTAAATGTTCATTAAAATCCTCCTGAAAGACTATGGTTGAATGTTTGGAGGATACACACACACTTAGAGCAAAAGATTAATATAGTAGTTGAAAAATCTGGGTGTTGACAGACCTGGGTTCTTGAATATCCTTTGAAGAATGATAAACGTAAAGTGCTTCCATGGTTGACATCCAAGAGTTAACTTTGGAACAAAATCTGTGCTTTACTGCCAGCGAGAGGGCCTATGCAATATGGGTCCAAAAAGTATAATTTATTTGAAAACTCTCCATAAAATAAAACTCCAGACAGTTTACAATTTTCAGTAATGCCACATATCTTAATTATAAGATCTTCCTTCTTTATCTTCTTTGGGTGTTATAAAAGTTCTTTTGTCCTTGGACTTCTCGGACCAAGAAACATGCATTTATGTATCTTTTTCTTCCTGGAATTACCCAAGCTTGTTAGCAGATCCTTTGTAAGACCCAAAAGAGACAGACAGGGGAGGAGTCATCACATACATTATAATCATTCTTCCCACTCAGTTTCCTATTACACAGAGGAAATGCTGTATTTTTATTGATAATTTCAGCAACATCATAATATAGTTTAAATGTTCAGCAGGGAAAAAAATGTATTTCGGAGTTGCCTTGTCACGATGACTAGCTGGGAAGGGTACATTATTCCGTTTGCCTGATAATTACAGAAACATTGTTTCTATTACTTTTTAAACATAATATGAAAATATTCAGGTCAGTTTCTAACTGTATTGAAGGCTCTCTCAGAATATATCAGTAAGACTCCTCATTGAAATTTATATTAATAAAGGTAAATTCTTTACTTAAGGAAGTCTCCGTTTCTGCTTACCTTGAGAAGTGCTGAGAAATTTCTGGCTTGCAGATCTAATGAAGTCATGGCTATTGGGATATTTGTCCCATATCACTTAGAGTTTAGAAGAGGATAAGGCTATTTTGATTAAGACTCTGTTCACATTAAATGGCCTGTCTAGGCAGTAATGAAAGCTTATCTCATTTAAAGCTAGTCAGAGATAGTTTGTGAGTACCATTTCCTTATTCTCCCAAAAAAACAATGAAAAAATAAGAGGATTGATTTTTTGTTGTTGTTGTTACATATCCCCCCCTTTCTGCTTGTTCTTGCTGTGTTCATTTTTGCGTTCTTCTGTGTCTGCTTTGTCTCCCCCCGTTGGGGCGATGCACCGAGTCAGCTCACCGTGCAGGCGGCTTGCCCCGCTTGCGGGCGGCTCTGCTCTGCTCGTGGGCGGCTCTGTTCTGTTCGCGGGCAACTTGCCCTGCCCGTGGCAGCTTTGCCCTGCCCGTGGTGGCTTTTTGCCCTGCACACTGCGGCTCTGCCCTGCCCATGGTGGCTTGCCCTCTCAAGGCGGTCTGCCTGCTCGGAGAGGTCCCCAGGAACTGAACCCGGGGCCTCCCATGTGGTGAACTGGCGCCCTATCCACTGGCCTACAGCCGGCCCCAAGATGATTGATTCTTAAAGTGATGGGGAGTTGTTGAAGGAGGGGAAAAGACTAAAAAACTTCTGTGCAAAATGGATGTAAAAGCAGACAGGAAATGAAGATTACTTAGAAGAAAAAAGAATTTTTTAAAAAGTGCTCAGAATACGACTACTTTTAATTTTTCATAAAACACATCTTAATACCTCTCACACCTTTATGTATAGCTTTTTAAAAGTTTATTTAGATTTATAAATATTTGAACAATACCAGAGACCTAGTGCAAGCATAAAAGAAGTCCTTTAATAACCTTTAAATATTCATCATAAAGATCAAAATTAAAGCAAATTAGAACACTTTTTAAAAAATAGCCGAGCAGCATAGATAAACATAAAAAGGTAACTTCGAGAAAACTTATTCATAGAGTTCTTAAGAGTCTCACACATTTGTTCCTAAAATTCCAAAATATGGGTCTGGGTGTTGTGATGGCTGATGGAAGTGTTTTGTGGTCTTCACATAAATGGTATCTCACTTTAGATCCTTAAAATACAGATGATAGAGGTATTCTTATCTCTGTGAGAAAACAGCACCTTAGAAAGTGAGGGTGGCTTAGTACAGTTCACAGGGCCATGAAATGTCAGGGCCAAAACCCAAACCAGAGCTGTCGGACCCTTCGACCAGTGCTGTCAATGGAAATGCCTGTTGGTGGTTGGTAAAGAAGCTCACAGAGCATCAACCCCTAATGAATTTACTTCAAACATGTTGGGACTGAAGTCCTGTCATATATTGTGTAATATACAACTAACTTGCAGTCACACTCCTCCAATCCTAAACTAAGAAAATTCTGCAGGAATTTTGTAGTAGGATATGAGGAAGGGCTTTTTGGGGGGCAAATGTGGTGGTAGTAGCAATTTGTTAGATGTTAGATCTTAGGGGAGAATCTTTAGATCTAATATCTATTAATCTTCAGTTCCATTTGTCTAATAAGACCCTGCTGCTTTGTGTTCTTAAAACATTATCAAGGTACTTTAAATCCATCAATAGGAAGTTGTTAAATTATAAAATTATAAAAAATAAAAATCTCTCTACCCAAATATACAAATGCAGGCAATAAGAGACTTCAGATTTCCTTAGCCAAGTACAAGTTCTACAATTTTGTTTGTTTGTTTGGCTGACTGACAAATCCTCTGGCAGAAGCATAACTGGTCAAATTAGAGGGGCCAGGCTGTGTGTTGCTAAAATATAGTTATGGCTTTTTGCATTAGTGATGCAGCCCAGTTTTTTTGTGCCTGATGTTACCTCAGGAGATGAAGGTATTCTTTTATTGAAGCAAACATGTGGAAAATTACTCTGAATTCTTAGAGTATAGAGCATCTCCCCTGAAAGGAATAGGGTTCATCTGTGGGGCAAATTCAGACAGGGGCACCTTATTGGGGTCATTGCTGATCTCTGGATGGTCAAAGCAAATTATATCATGTCCATCTAAATTCTTATGCCATGAGAGTGATACATTTTCTCATCTGAGTGTTATATTCTAAACTGTCAACAGACGTTAATTCAGCCACTGGTGAAGCTCTACCACCTAGAGATGAACTCTGCTCAGATTGACATTTTCCACCTCAGTGCTACCGGTCTCGCAATTACGGGGTCATTAATATCATTGCATGCAATTAGTGACAGTAGAATGAGCAAGGGCTTGTGGGTTGTGCCTCTCCATCCCCCATCTGAACTTATTACTCTGACCCTTTCTTATCTAGACATTTCCATATCTGTGCAAAGATATTTTAATTTTTAAGACCGTTAAAACACGGGACCTGGGGATGGATTCTGAGCTAGAAACAATTCACTTATACATGCTTCTTCATGGTTTAGAATATTTTCCTTAGAAATTATCATTATCTCTTGACCAGAAAGTCTCATTTAAAAAAATCTGAATGCTTAAACAAAGCTCATATAGAATAGAGAATTATTATGCTTTATCTTTAAAATGCTCACATCATTCTTTGTTTTCTAATGTAAGTTTGGCCAGTACCATTGAGGTGGTCATTGACTACCTATTTTTAAAACACAATTCCTCTTTATTTTGGTAGGTTTTGGCCCATACTTAGATTGACTCATATATATAAGTATTTTTTTTAAATGTAAACTATCATGTTCTCACTATATTAACTTTGTCTGAATCACTGTGGCAATAAGAAAAACTCCCTTAAAGCATACTTGATGAAAAGCTTTTTATGAAATCATGTTGAAAACTTTTTACTTAATGAGAGATTCTACCTGCATAAATCATCATAACTTTTAGCAATAAAATCTTAGACTTACAAAGGGATGT
>PVKH010012031.1:0-17475 GCA_004027955.1 Chaetophractus vellerosus | reverse complement strand
TTCTGAAGGCTGAAAGGAAAAGACAAGAGGCAGACATTTGGAAGACAGCCTAGAAATGAAGCTAATCAGTTAAAGTAACTAAAATATAAAAAGAGCGATAAAAATGAGATATGACATATAAAAGCCAAAGGATAATTGGTGAAGTAAGAACTGCCTTTAAAGTAATAACATTTAAACTTAATGGATTAAACTCCCCAATCAAAAGATACATGCTGTCAGAATGGATTAAAAAAATATGAGCCACCTAAGTGCTGGGTATAAAAGACTCATCTGAGACCAAAGGAAACATGCAGGTTGAAACTGAAAGGCCGGAAAAAGATATTTCACGCATACAGTAACCAAAATAAAAGCTGTGGCAGCTGTACTAATATACAACAAAATAAACTACAAAAGAAAAGTTATTATAAAAGACAAAGAAGGATATTAAATAATATTAAAAGGGTCAATATACCAAGAAGAAATGACAATCATGAAGATCTATGTGCCCCAAAATACATGAAACAAATGCTGGCAAAACTGAAGAGAAAAATAAGCATCTCTACAATAATAGTTGAGCACTTCAGTACACCACAATCTAAACATTCTAGAAGAAATGGAGAAATTCCTAGCAACACATGAACAACCTACACTGACCATGGAAGAAATAGAGACCTCAATAAATCAATCACAACTAAAGAGGTGGAAATAGTTATAAAAAAACCTCCCCAAAATTAAAAGCCCAGCACCAGATGGCCTCACAGGTGATTCTACCAGCCGCTCAAGGATGATCTAATACCAATCTGCTCAAACTCTTCCAAAAATATTGAAGGGGAGGGACTGTTACCAAACTCATTCTATGAAGCCAATATCACCCTATTACCAAAGCCAGATAATGATACTAGGAAAAAAGAAAATTATGTACCCATTTTCCTAATGAATATAGATGCAAAAATCCTCAACAAAATACTTTTTAGTTGAATCCAATAGCACATTAAAAGAATTATATGTCATGATCAAGTGGGTTTTATCACAGGTATGCACGGGTGGTACAAGAACAGAAAATCAATCAATATAATATCTCAAACTAATAAATCAAAAGAAGAAAAATCACTGGTTCATCTCAATTGGTGTGGAAAAGGCATTTGAAAAATATTGCAGCATTCTTTCTTGGTAAAATCACTTAGAAAGATAGGAATAGAAGGAAACTTACCCATGATAGCATCACAGTAAAGGGCATATTTGAAAAACCCACAGCTAACATTGCACTCAATGGTGAAAGAATGAAAGCTTTCCCACTGAGATTGGAACAAGACAAGGATGCCCACTGCCACCGCTGGTGTTCAGCATTGTACTAGAAGTTCTAGCTAGAGCAATTAGGCAAGATAAAGAAATAAAAAAACATTCAAATTGTAAAGGAGTAGTAAAACTTTCACTAAATGATGTGATCCTATACCTAAAAAGTCCCAAAAATCTACAACAAAGCTAGTAGAGCTAATAAACAAGTTCATTAATAGGGCATGATATAAGATTAATAAGGAAAATTCAGTAGCGTTTCTATACAATAATATGAGAACCTTAGGAGGACGTCAGGGAAAGAAAATTCTAAATACATGGAAGGACATCAAATTCATGGACTGGAAGACTGCATACTGTTAAGATATCAATTCTACCAAAATTTATTTTATAGATTCATGCAATCTTAATACAAATGCCCACAACCTTTTTTTTTTTTTTTGCAGAAATGGAAAAGTCAATTATCAAATTTATTTTGAAGGGTCAGGGGCCCCATATAGCCAGAAATATCTTTAAAAAGAACAAAGTTGGAGGAATCTCACTTCCTGAATTTAAAGAATATTACTTAGCTACAGTGGTAAAAACAGCATGAAACTCGAATAGTAATAGACATATAGAGCAATGGAACTGAATTGAGAGTTCAGAAATAGACCCTCACATCTACGGTCAAGTGATTTTTGACAAAGCTGTCAAATATATCCAGCTGGATCAGAACATTCTACAAATGGAGCTGGGAGAACCAATTATCAGTATCCAAAAGAAAGAAAGAAGACCCTTAACTCACACTATGTAAAAAAATAAACTCAAAATGGATCAAAGACCTAAATATAAACTCTACAACCACAAAACTCCTGGAAGAAAATGTAGAGAAACATCTTCAAGATGCGGTGGTATCTTAAACCTGACACAGAAAGCATTATCAGTGAAAGAAAAAATAGATAAATGGTGTCTCCTCAAAATGAAATACTTTTGTGCTTTAAATGACTCTGTCAAGAAAATAAAAAGGCAGCCTACTCGATTGAATAAAATATTTGGAAACTAAATATCCAATAAGTGTTTGGTTTCCATGTTTTATAAAGATATTGTGCAAATTAAAAATAAAAAGATAAGCAAACCATTGAAAGATGGGCAAAAGCCTGGGATGGAATTTTTTCCAGAGGAAATACAAATGGCCAGGAGAAAACTGCTGGTGTTCGAGAGTATGTGGAGAAATAGGAATTCTCCTTAACTGATGGTAGGAATGTAGAATGGTGCAGCATCTGTAAAAGACAATTTGGTGGTTCCTCAGAAAGCTAAATATAGAATTCCCATATGATCCAGCAATTCCACTACTAGGAATATATTCAGAAGAACTGAAAACAGGGAAAGGAACTGACATTTGCACGCCAATGTTCATTACAGCATTCTTCACAATTGCCAAAAGACGGAACCAACCCAAGTGTCCATCAATGGATAAACAAAATGTGGTAATATACATATAATGGAATACAACTCAGAAGTAAGAAGAATTGAACTTAGGATGCATATGACAACACGGATGAAACTTGAGAACATTATGTTGAGTGAAATAAGCCTGACAGAAAAGGACGAATATTGTATTCTTTCACTAATAGGGAACAAAACACAATGTGTAAACCCATGTAGTTAAAATCTAGAGTAAAGGTCACTAGGAGATAGAATGAGGGCTGAGAAGGGGGAGCTGATGCTTCAAATATGTAGAATTTTTAATAAGGTTGATTGTAAATGTTTTAAATGGATAGAATTGATGGTAATGCACTAGAGTGGGTATAACTAACACCATTGATTTATAAATGTGGTCTTGGCTGAAAGAGGGTAATCTAATCATGTGGATGTTAATAGAAAACTAAAGGGCAATATTGGGATTGCATAACAGAGTAAACCCTGTGGTGGATGAAGATTGTGGATAATAGTACAAATAAAATAATATTCTATGACCTAGAACAAATGTACGTTGCTATTAGGTGTTAAAAATATGGTAATACTTGGGAAAAATACAATTATAGTAAGTTATGGACTATAGTTAGTAGTAATATTTGGATGTTCTTTTATCAGTTGTAACAATTGTATGAGTGGTGAGTAAATGTATGGGAATCTATATGTTATGCACGATTGCCTTGTAAATTCACAAATTCTCTAATTAAAAAAAGTTCTTAGCAGTGACCAACATAAGGCACTAACTTTTTCTGGACATATTTTAAAATGGACCTTCATCATCTATACGGTGGATATATTTTATTCCCTCTGAAAAACTGGTGATATTATTCCCTGAACAGAAAAAGGGACATTTGTTTATTTAAAAAATATGAATGTCCAAGATTATATTAACCCTTACTTTTCAGTTCCCACAGAATAGAGCCAAAAATATCTTTCACACATTTTTAAAAGTAGTGTAAATTAATTTTCTCTCAGGATAACCATACGATTGTTTTCAAACTGCCCTGCCTTCTAACTGATACACTTTTTAACATCATGCTTATGTACTTGCATCCCAATCTATTTTACTTATTTTTCTTCCTTATCTGAGCCTTTTTGTTATCAGTAGAACTTAACATCATCTTTAGGATTGATGGTCACTTACTCATTCTAAGTAGTGGAATTATGTACATACAGGACAGCTAATGTAGAATGAAATAAATGACATGGAAAGTTATTCAAGGTAGATTAATAAGTGTAAAGGGAGATAAAACAAGATTCAAAATTTGATCTATTTTTAGATAATGCATGTATATAAGCCAAAATGTTAACAGTGCTATTTCTCCCTATGGGAATATATCATAATCTTCTTGCACATATATGGAACTTTAAAATCTTTTCCAATAAATGTCATGTTATTATGAAAGTAGCTACTAAAATACTCACATGCATATAAAATCCTTAAACTTGGCAGTTTGGTATTTTTCACAGATTTTGATGTTGAACCTTTAGAAAGGCATTTTGTAAGCTTAGGTAAATTGTAATCAGCAGTGATGATTTCTGTGCATGCATAACTGGCCACGAGAAAAATTCCAACAGTCATGATTTTAATCTCAAGTATAACATCTTCTTTCTTCAGTAGCTAGCAAAACTATATGTCTTCGGTGATCCTGTAGACCATTGTACATTTTACTATCTGATAGAAACATATAACTTAGAAGTCTGCATATCTCTAATTCATTCATTGAATGAGGTTGGGTCAATTTCTGAGTTCAGTGCCAAAAGGAATACCAGGATGCTTTCACACACAGTCTCTGTGCCCTTTAATAATGTAGGTAACACTGGCAATATATTTTTTTTCTGCATATGTTATAAGAAAAGACATGTGGAATTGGTTTGTTCCAGTTTTAATGTTGAGTACCTATCATTGAAAATAGAATGAGACCAACTAAAGCTAATTTAGAAGCTAGATCAACTTAGAAGCAAGCATCAAAAGCCAGCCCCCAAAGAGAGTTAAAATTCCCTTCACATTTTTAGAAAGCAGTCTAATATGACAACATTTACATGGGACACTATGGCAGAATTGGTATATATTGGTCAACATGGCTCCTAATGATAACTAATTTTCGTGAATGTGCAAAATAGTGTCCAAGCATTTATGGATAGATGATAAATAAATATTTTACATTGGCCTTTACTTTGGAAATTTACTGTCTATGGGAATTTATGTCTTTAGAGAAAGAAATATAGTTATTTTTTAATTAATGTTATTGGATGTGAGCAAAGAAAAACATGGGATAGACTCTTCTTCCTTCAGGTGGATTTTGTAAAAGTTGGAATAAAGGACAAGATGATCTTATGCTTTTGCTAAATCTATATGGTGCTGATTGATGAGCTTAATATGCTTCTTTAATCTAAAATATGGCCAAAGGAAAGAGGCCATTGATGAGGAGAATTCAAAGAGGATTATTGTGAAAATTGTTAGATCTGTATACAAACTTTGTGTCTGAATTTCTTTTTTTTAATCTCTTAGAATTCTTTCAATTAAAATTACTAAACACACCTTAACAGTATGAGTCTCTCCTGTATGGCATTTGTTATGATGATGATCTTAAATGATATGAACTAATGTTTTTAGAGCCTGCTACAACCATTCCCCATCAAGGATTTGCAAATTCTTCTTAATTGTCTCCATTCCAGGTAGAATTTTAAGGAGATTATAATATAACAATTATCTTATTTGTAATTCAGTTTTGAAATAATATTTTAATCATTGTTAACACTTGATATTGATTTTTTGTAAAGGTATATTTTCTTTTACTTGTTCAATTTTACTAATATAGTCAATAGATTTTTTGGAAATTATAAGCATTATCTCAACATTTTAAAAATAAGTATTTTATACCTTCCATTGATTATCAATCAAATCCAAACATCAAGTAAATATAAATTTTATAAAGTGGCAAAAAAAAAATGTTTTCATGGCCATCCCACCTTTATTGCCTCCTTGACAAATAGCCTGTTAGCATTCAGGTAGTTTATTCATTTTACTCTTGCTCAAATAATGTCAGTATTTGGAGGTGATTTTTTAACCATCAAAACTCAGCTTGGCAATTCAGCTGGATTTGGCCACTTACTTTTTTCTTGTTTAAGTAGTTTTATTCACCCAACATACAAGCCATCCAAAGTGGACTGTCAATGGCTCTTAGTATAATCAGAGTTGTGTATTTATCACCACAAACAATTTTAGAATATTTTCATTGCTCCAAAATGAAAAAAAAAAACATACACCTATATGCCTATATTATTGACACTTATCATTAGTGTGGTACCTTTATTACAATTGATGAAAGAATGTTAAAATAGTACTGATAACTATAGCACATAGTTTGCATTAGGTGTATTTTTTCTTATGTTTTAAAACATTAGCTCTGGGATTTACTCCCTGGGATATCTGTTTCTTTATCTTATCTGGTGATAAAACAGAAATTTTCTTGTGTTTCAGCCCTCCTATAAGAAGGTTTGCCCAAGAAGAATGCACTGTGCAGGGCTTTCCGTGTCATACTGGGCCTCTGTCTTGTCCTGGTCTTTCACTTTTTAGTTGTTTTGGATTCCCTCTGTTACAGGAATATGGTTGTTCCATCTATTTCTCAGGGTACAATCCTCCCTCTCCCAGGTATCTGAAGGCAGTAAGCTCTCATCCTATACTGTCTTACTGCTTTTCTCTGATGGGAAAATACAGGAAGAAGGGTCACCGTGGGATGGACTTTTTCAGTTCAGTCTTTTCCACCCAAAACAGTGACAGGGACCAATGAAGAGAGCACAGATAGTCTCCAAAGTGCCCTGTGGAGTTGGAGTTGTTCAGGAAGGGTGCCCAAAACTGTTCTGATGGCTCCCCAAAGCTGAGCTTTCCTGAGCTAGCAAGCAAATGCAGCCCTTCAGCTAACTTTCCCCTGAAGCCTGGAGGAAAACTTTTGGCTTTAAATCTCTTCTGCCTCTGCCACTGTCTTGGGGAGGGTTGAGAAAATGGTTGCTGCTGCCTTTGTCCAGGGCAGATTGAGACAGTAGCTGCCTTCAGAGCTGGGACCTAGTGATCTGAATTCGCTAATCAAATGCCACTGTCACTGATTGCCTGTGCATGCTTCTGTTCTTGGGTAAGAGAATTTTAATGTCCCTTTCCATCCGAGCAGCTAGCCAGGGACTGTACCCTTTGGTGACTTGCTGCAAGAGTAGGACATGGGTGCTGGTAGCCACCACACAGAGATAGCAATTTATGGTTCTTTAATTATCAGCCTCTTTTTCCCATTCTTCCATGGATGCTGTACAGTGTTTTCTGGACTCTGTAGTTTCAAAATTATTTTTTGGGACAGTTCTTGCCTGTTTAGTAGTTGTTTTGGTGGAAGGATGAGTACTGGAGCTCCCTATTCCTACATCTTCCCTGAAAGTTCCTCAGTTAAGTCAACACAATTGATTTTTGCATATTGACATTCCACCCTGACATTGCTTTGTAGTTTCCTGTGGATTCCTTAGGGTTTTCTTTTTAAAAGTTCTTGTCTTCTGCAAAAAGAGATAATTTCATTTCTTCCTTTTTAATTTGGATGCTTTTTTTCTTACCTAGTTGCTCCATATAGAACTTCTTGTATAATACTGAAAAGCAGCAGTGAAAGCAGGCATCCTTGTCTTTTCCCTGATCTTAGGGAGAATGCTTTCAGTCTTTCAACATTAAATATGATGTTATCTGTTGGTTCTTCATAAGTGGCTTTCCTCATTTTGAGAAATCTCCCTTTTATTACTAGTTTTTTAAAATGATTTTTATCAAGAAAGGTTGCTGGATTTTGTCAAATGTCTTTTCTGCATTCATTAAGATAATCACGTTGTTTTTCTCCTTCAATTTGTTAATGTGGTGTATTACATTAGCAGATTTTCTTATGTTGAACCACCTTTGCATACCAGGGATAAAACACCCTTGATCATTGTGTAAGAATTCTTTTACTATGCTGTTTGTTTTGATTTGCAAGTATTTTTTTTGAGAATTTTTGCATTTGTATCCATTAGTGAGATTGGCCTGTCATCTTTTTATGAATTATTTTTATCTGACTTTAGTATTAGGGTGATGTTGACTTCATAGAATGAGTTAGGTAGTGTTTGCTCTTCTTCAATTTTTTTGAAGAGTTTGAACAGTATTGGTGTTAATTCTTCTTGAAATGATTGATTGAATTCCATTGTGGCAGTATCTGGTCCTGGCCTTTTCCGTGTTGGAAGGTTTTGATGACTGATTTAATCTCTTTAATTGTGATTGGTTTGTTGAGATCTTCTATTATTCTAGAATCAGTTTAGGTTGTTTGTGTGTTACTAGGAATTTGCCCACTTCATCAAGGTTGTCTAATTTTCATAATATCCTATTATTATACCTTTTATTTCGGTGCGGTCAGTAGTAATGCTCCCCTTTCATTCCTGATTTTATTTGCATCTTCTTCGTTTCTTTGTTATTCTGACTGTTTGCTGAATTATTAATCTTCTCAAAGAACCACCTTGTTGTTTAGTTGATTCTCTCTATTTTTTTTTCAATTTCATTTATTTCTGCTCTACTTTTGTTATTCTCTCTTTCTACTTGCTTTGGGATTAGTTTGTTGTTCTTTCTCTCAGCTGGTGATGAATTTCCCCAAGACATCACGAACAGTTTTTATTTCCCTTCACATTGAAGGATAGTTTCCTGGATAGAGTGTTCTATGTTGGTTTTATTCATTCTTTCAATAACTTAAATGGTAATTCCACTCTTTTTGCTTACATGGTTTCTCACAAGATGTCTGCTGTAATTATTATCCTTGTTCTTTAATAGATTAGGTGTTTGAAATCTCTGGCTTCTTTCAAGATTTTCTCTTTTTCTTTGACTTACTCCAGTTTAAATATGATATGTTGTTTACATTTAAATTGTTTTTGTATTTACCATGTTTGCACATTCTGTGGTCTGTGGCTTGCTATCTAACAATTTTGGAAATATTTCAGTCATTTCTTAAAATATATCTGGTTCTCTTCTCTCTTTATCCACTTTCTGCTCTTCTAACTGCACATATATCACATGTTGTGAAATGTCCGACATTTTTTGGATTAGTTTCTATTGACCTATCTTCAAGATCACTGATTCTTTCCTTAGCTATGGTGAGTCTACTGATGAGTCTGAAGAGATGAGACATTCTTCTAATTTTTATTTCTAATATATCCTTATGTCACTTTCATAGAATTTCTATGGCTCTGCTTACCATAACCATCTTTTCTTGCATGCTGACTTCTTTTACCATGAAAGCATTTAACATTATATGATTATTATATAAAATTCTCTGTATGAAAATTCCAAAATATGCCTCATGTATGAGTCTCATTCTGATGTTTATCTTTTAAGACAGCAATTTTTCTTTTTTTTATTATGGGTTATATTATTTTGCATAAAGCCAGATTTATTGTATAAGAGAGTCATTTTGTTCAACAATTTTTTTAATTTTAAAGATGACAGTGAAAACTTGCAAGATCTTTTCATGTTGGAGCTGAAACAAAAAATCCAAAAATTGTGTGATCATTAGTAATTCATTCATTATGTGTGATACTATTTGTCTCAAGGCATCATATTTCTTACCTTTGAATACCTTTCTTACTAAAACTAACCCAAAATTTCCTATTCCCATTATAAAACACACCTCATCACATTTCAAGGTCTCCAAAAGTATTACAGAAAGTGTAATATAACTCCAATATAACTTTTTTTCTTTTTGAATTGAATAAACCCTTAGCAGTAGATTATCTTTCTTGAGAACCTAAAAATTTAACTGATGTCTAAAAAATAACTTCTAAACTTACCAGCTAAGAATAGTAAATATTTATTATCTCATATAGTTTCTGAGGGTCAGGAATTTTAGAGCTGTTTAACTGTGTCATTTAGGCACAGATATCTCCAGAGATTATGGTCTAACTGTTGACAAAGACTGTAGTCATTTCAAAGCTCAACTAAGGCTGGGTACTCTGCTATCAAGTTGACTCATGATGCTTTTAGAAGGTTTCAATTCCTCACTGACTGCTGGTTGGAGGCCTTAGCTCATTACTACATGGGCCTCTTCATAGGATGCTCACAACATGATATGGTGCTTTTCCCAGAGTAGATTAATAGATTGCTAGATGTAGCAAATTGAAATATTTAATTAACAGCCCTACCCTTGGGTGAGTTGAGAGAAAGAGAGAGAGAGAGACAGAGAGAGAGATCCCAAGATAGAAGCCATATTGTTTTATAACATAAGTGGGAAGTGACATACCATCATGTTATATGCTATTTATCACACAGATCAACTTTGTACAGTGTGGGAGGGGACTACACAATGGTGTAAATACTAGTAGGAGGTGGTTATAGATTATTAGAATTTCTCTCTCTTGATCCAGTGCCAGGTGCTTTCACACTTAACCTGAAGCAACAGCAGCCACTATCATTCTAATGGGGACATCTAATAACTCAGTATTGATACAACCTGTAATTTTTGCTTCTTACTGAAATGTTCTTGCAACATTTCTCTGAGGGCCACTTCATTTTAGGAGATATTGTTGCATTCTCCTTTGCATATTGTTATGCATTATGGAAACACTTTGAACCATGAATTTCTCTCTGGTTATGAGAAGAAGGATAAAGGCATGAGTTTTAGGTTGTTTCTGAGAATTGGCAATGTCCATGTACAGGAAAATCCTGTGTAATGGAATGTTTTATATTTTAAGTTTAGGAATTTCCTAAATAGAGTGATAAAGCATTCATTAGTAAATTTAAGGATATCTGATCTCCTTGTTCCTTTTGTCAAATGATGAATTGTAAGATTATTTGATATGCCAATTGCTGTGCAGTAGCATTTAAGACTTTGGAAAGTACTTGCAGCTGTAATTCACAGAAATTCAAGATCAGAATAATGATTAACTGCAGAATACTTGAGTCATAATTTCTAATTACCAAGCTCAGGCTAAGAATTTGTGTCTCTGAGTCTGTTTGCCCATCTCTCAAACAGGCAAGTGGATCAGAACCTGATTAGGCTCCAAAGTGTTAATTCTGTGACAAGTATGTTATATAGAAATCTGTACACTGGTGTCAATCTGGAGTGAGATCAAATTTTAGTTATTTTAGTTAAAATCCAAGAAAAATGTATTTTTGGCCTATTTTTAATTAAATACTCCTTTTGAATGTGTTAATTTTATGTCCCAGTATTATTAGTTTTTGGTGGATTATCTCTTTCAAACCTGCAGTAGTTTATCAAGTCTTTTGGTTGATATCTTAGTAATTTTTACACATTGATCATTTCTTAATTTTTTACTAATTCTTCTTTCTATGTAATGGAATGAATGCTTGCTGGTGTGTAAATCATGACATCAAAAGGGCTGAAAGTCTGAATTGAACTTTCCTGTCTGTTAAGACTAATTGCTCCCTTGTTTCTCCAAGAAATAAATGTTGTGTTCATATATTCTACATCTCCACCCCTGTCTTCATCTTTATTTCTGTTTCCATCCCTGTCTTTCTTTTTCCAATCTGTTTTTACTCCAGGTATTCACATTTTCTCCATTATCCTAAGTATTTTAATGAATGTTTCCAATTTTTTTTCCACTGAAAAAGTAGAAAATACATTTTCATTTTCATTAGGTATTCTCCTGGTTCATATCATAAAATAAAGATATAATTAATGTAAACAAATAAAATGGCAAATCTTTATGAGAAAATTATACACCTCTTTTCTCCCTTCTGACATTCCTATGAGACAATTCCCTTGGTCTGATGATATCAATCTGATATTCCAGAACTCTAAAGCCGTACTTGGTCATTTCCTTCTACAGCAGCTAATTAGTCCTCTCTTTCAAAATAGTGTTTTATTTAGCTTCTTTTCCTAGGGAGGCTGAGTGATATGAGGTGGTTAATGATCATGCACAGGAGAATATTTACTTAGGATAACTTTTCTGATTCCTTCACCGTGCTGTTCTCTGTGGAATTTTGATAGCCCAGGTAGGTCATGGTAGTGGTGTGGTAGAGAGGGTGATGTGATAGGCTATTCTCAACCACAAGAACCATCCCATCTTCAGGTTTCCATGCCTCCAGAGAGGCAGGATTTAATAGCAGGAGCAGAAGGAGCAGAAATTTCACAGGAAGGGAGAGTTGGAGAATTGTTTGGAGAAAGGCAAATGAAAGAAAAATATGGTTGGTTTTTGATGGGGATCCAGATTTGAGAAACAAGGTATGGAAGAAATAATCATCACCCTAACCTTGCAATTACTGTCCCTGATTTTAAATTCTCTGATGCTTCTTCCTACTTTCTCCATTTAAAAGCTTCTCTTATCTTATAAAATGTTCACTTATTTTATTGTTGGCATCACATGCTGTATCATCCAGGAAGTAATTTGGTGAAACAATTTCAATATGACCTTTAACCACAAACGATCTCTGTCTCTTTTGTGGTACCCCATTCTACTCATATGGCAAACAAAACCACCCAACCAAACAAAAACACAACAAAGCAAACAAAAAATAATTAAGTTAAAATTCAAGTATTGAGTTTTTGAGCATTTCTGAATGGTTTCACAAAAATTTGCCTTGCAAGTTCGTAATATCGATCTTCAACAAGATTATCACAGTTTCTTCAAGACATTTTTAGTTATTGTGACTATTAGTAAACAGTTTTTAACAATTTATAATGGTTTTTTGTTTGCAAAAACCTTTCCACCTGATTTACTGATTTAATCATTTATAATCTTACTGTCTATGCCACCATTCATTACCTACTATATTGTTGGTTCTTTCTCTACTACATGATTTCAGTTGCACTTTTTTTTACTATCACAATACTGAATCTATGTCTTTTTTTAAATTTCTTCCTTTTGTATCATTGTATAGCATATGAAAGTGACCACCACTCCTTACTTTTTTTAGTTCTTTTCTACCTTATCTCTTGTTGCAGTACATAAAAACTAAACTTTAAAAAGACAAGTAATATATAAAAATAGTAATAGTAGTGTTATAATAATGTTGATGGTAAATACTATATATTTGTTCCTTTGGCCATATATGTTTTTTATTAACTTTAAAATATCTCTTTTAATATAATTTCTTTTTTGTTTGTTACTTATCCCCCCCCCCCCTTTCTGCTTGCTCTTGCTGTGTTCATCTTTTTGTGTTCTTCTGTGTCTGCTTTTTGTCTCCCCCTGTTGCAGCAATGTGCCGAGTCAGCCCACCGCGCAGGCGGCCTGCCCCGCTCATGGGCAGCTTTGTTCTGTTCACGGGCGGTGGCTCTGCTCCATTCGCGGGCGGCTTGCCCTGCCTGTGGCGTCTTTTTGCCCTGCCCACAGCAGCTCTGCCCTCTCAAGGCGGTCTGCCCGCTTTGGAGATGTCCCCGGGAACAGAACCTTGGGCCTCCCATGTTATGAAACAACACCCTATCCACTGGGCTACAGCGGCCTCCTTAATATAATTTCTTAACAAGTCTTTCTTTCTCATGATTTCAAATTTTAAATGATCCTTGATTTTTATCTTCAGCTCTGAGTTTTCTCGCCTATCATTTTATCACTTTTTACATGATTAAATGACCCCCCAACTTTGCTAAATCTTTTCTAACATCAAAACCTTGATGGATTTTGATTTTTTCCCATTCTTATCACACTACCCCCTCCAAATTTTAGCAATAACCTGTTGGTTTAGATTTAGGCTCTTCCACTAGCAGCTGTGAGATCATGTGTAAGTCAAGTGATGTGTGGGTTAAACATTTTTATGTGTAGAATGGACTATGCTTCTGAGCTTAATGATATGAGTTATTCTTTTAGATTATGAAAATAATCTTAGCTGTATGATGTCCTGAAAACTGCCCTGAATTTGCATCAGAAAACCTGATTTTTGGTTCCACACTAACTGGCTCTATGAGCTTAGAGTTCCAATAGCTATCCAAGGTTCACAAATGTCTGGACTTTGAATAATCTGAACAGATAAATCCAATTGACTTTGATAACCTCCTTGATTTCCTGACCAACCCTTTCTACCTTGCAAACTTTGTCCATATCCTGGCTGTCAACCATCCTACTAGTTATTCCCACTTATACTTTAATAACCCTACAGCAATCCCTATTTTACCCTTGTCTTTGTTCTACCATACTGTTGAGTTACCTATGTGCCTTATACTAGATTTCTGTTATACTCACCCTGCACTGTGGGCTTTCGGTGAATTGTAAATGTAATTGTTGGAAGTGATGTTAGACTGACTACATGAATCATATCATGTGCATGAGATGATGTGAGGTTAAGGAGAAAGACAAATTGAAGACTGAAGTAGATTCCAAGAGCAATTCACAAATAGAAACTATGAGTTTGTGGGAAATGAGGTGATATCCACCCGTTCTTTCTTCTCTGTTTTATAATGTGTTATCTTCTCTGACCTTCTCAATTTGTGCCATTAACATCTACTATGTTTTCATATTTGTTATAATTCCTTATTTTTAGATTGAGGATAAATCTGAGAGGCCATGGTGATAAGAAAATTACATGAGGAAGTGACACCTCTGAGTCAGTGGCCATGGAGGAAATTCATTATTTTATGAATATAGGGCCATGACCCTGAATTGGGGGACATATAATTTGGCAGTGTAAAAATCCTTGAATAATGATTCTAGGACATTATTATTATTCTTATTTTGGTTTCCTTTGTATTTTCTTCTTTGTGGTAATACTGGAGGGAATCCCATTGATAAAGCAATGGATGGAGCGAATCACTCTGTGGTGTCAGAGTTTGTGTTCCTGGGGCTCTCCAATGTCTGGGAGATCCAACTTCTCCTCTTTGTGTACTCCTCCATATAGAAAGCATGATGGAAAACTCTCTCATTTGCTCACAGTAGCTGCTGTCCCTCACTTACACTCCCCCAGGTACTTTCTATTGGCCAATCTTTCCTTTATTGACCTGGGAGTTTCCTCTGTCCTTGCCCCCAAGATGATTTAAGATCTCTTCAGAAATTGCAAAGTCATCTCCTTTGGAGGCTGCACCACTTAGATCTTCTTCATTCACATCATCGGTAGTGTGGAGATGGTGCTGCTCATAGCTTTGGCTTTTGACAGATACATAGCTATTTGTAAGCCTCTCCACTACTTGACCATCATGAGCCAAAAAATGTGTACTTTTCTTTTGGTTGCTGCATGGATAATTGGCTTGATCCACTTTGGGACTCAAATGATTTTTGTTATTAATTTGCCATTCTGTGGTCCTAATGTGTTGGACAGCTTTTACTGTGACCTTCCTCAGTTCATTAAACTTAAACTTGCCTGCATAGACACCTACAGACTAGAGTTCATGGTCACAGTCAACAGTGGGTTTATATCTCTGGGATCATTTGTCATTTTGGTTATCTCCTACATTTTTATCCTGGTCACAGCTTGGAAACACACTTCAGAGGACTTATCCAAGGCCCTCTCCACTTTGTCATCTCATATCATGTGGGTATTTTGTTCTTTGGCCCTTGCACCTTCGTTTATACCTGGCCTCACTCCACATCACATGTAGATAAATTACTTGCTGTTTTTGATATAGTTCTCACCCCTTTTCTGAATTCAGTCATCTATATATTCAGGAACAAAGTTATGAAAGTGGCAATGAGGAGAGTATGTAGCCAGCTTATTAGTTATGCATTATGCAAAGAGTTGTTAAACATGAAAAGTCTTAAGAGTTTCCTTTATTGACATATAGACCCATTAAATTTATATCATTTCAATATCTTTGTTTTTATGTACTTTCTTAATATTTATATAAACTAGATTAAAATAATATGGTTCTCTTTAAATATTGTATTACATATTGTTTTCCTGCCTGTGAGTGAAAGAAACAAGTGTTGAAATGAAATGTACCTCTGGAAGAAGGCCACTTGTTTTCTCTCAGGTAGCATTAATTTGGTGAATTTACCAGGGTCTAGGTTTCAAAACTGAGTCTCTTTATTGTAACAGAGTGGGGTATGTAAGAAAATATTGTTTGACTCAATAAATAGACACCAGAAGGGAATTTATACTTCAATTGCCAATTTTAATTTGTTATAGCATTTGTTATAATATTAAAAATTTTGTCAAGTAGCTTGGACTTCCACATCGGTGTGACTCATTCTTTTGCTCTATGGAAGCCTCTGGGAAGTCAAAGGATGATGGGAACATTAATGAACAGGGGATCAGGGCAAGAGGGATTATCTAGATTTTTTGAATATTTAATTATATCCTATTTTGAAAGTAGATTAGTACCTGCGTTTGCACACTAGGATATATCTTGGATTACAAGAGGGAAAATAGAATCCTTTGGTCAGGCAAACTTTTTGTCTATCAGTGCTGTCTGGTCTTCACATGATTGAGCTTTAGAATATTGTTTGCACTGTTTCAGCTTATCTAAACTTTACATTCTTCAGGGAACATTCTTAAGTTACAAATGTAACTCTGTGTTCTTCCTCTTTCTTCTGTGATGTTAGACAATTTCGGTTGCATTTGTATGAGTTCAATCATCGTAATTAAATTTTTAGATGGGAGATGTTTTATATATGACTATATCCCATCTATAAGAATGAGGGGTTTGTGTCAACACATTTAGAAATTACAATTCATACCTATTTTAACAAATAACCCCAAGGGTCATTATCAGATAGGGATATATTGCAAAAGACTCTGTACCTTATACATATTCCACATATCTTAGTCAATTTATCAACATTTCCATGGTCATATAAGCAACACTTATTTTATCTCATAATTTATCCCACATGTTAATTTACTTGCTTTTTCTCTTGCTTTCTAATGCCTTAATTTATTAACTCTTTCAGAATCCTTTGTTGTATACTTGGAAAAATATCTATGGAATTGATAAGCCAGATCTTGTACTAATCCTCCCCATAATTTGTTTTGAAGAAATTGCTTTTGCTAATTTGAAATTTCACTGAGTTTTCTCTTCCATGGTTAGACGATGTTCTATAGATCCTGTGATAGTTAGTCTAATGTGTCAACTCGGCCAGGTAATTATGTCCAGGTATTAGGTCCAGCAAGCCCTGGGCTAATTGTAATAGAAGAGCATTTATGGACTTCCATCACCAGTGAGTTTACTGCATGGATGGCTGATTACATATGCATCAATCAGGGAAATTGGATCAAGAATGGATGATGCTTTTATCCATTGAGTTGGCTGCCATAAAAGGGAACTGATTTCAATATTCAGAGGGAATTTCCCAGCTCGTCGTTTGACAGCCAACTTCTCCCAGAAACTCATCAAGGATCCTTCATCGGTCTTTCATCAGAGCCCCTGGCTTGCAGCCTGCCTGCGGAACCTGGACTTGTGCGTCCCCATGGTCATGTGAGAGACCCTTATAAAATCTTATATTATTGAAAGATATCTCCTGTTGGTTCTGTTTCCTGAAAGAACCTGACTAAAACAGGTCCTATCAGGATTCCCTGATGTTTTCATTGTTTGTGTTTTCCATATAGAGAAAAGTTACTCCTTACAGTGCATTTCTATTCTGCCTTTTTTCAGACTACATCTATGACAAGATATTTACCCAGTGCATAGTGACTCAGCATTTCGATATCATTATAATGCAAAACTTCACCAAAGGCCATTCCTTTTAGTCTAAAGAAATATTCCCATTTAGTGGACATCTACTATGATGTCTGCCCATATCAGCATCCTGTTTCTTCTGGTAAATGCACTTCTCTCTTTGACTAACCATGTGATATCATTCGAAGATGAGATGTTCTTTTTTTTT
>PVKH010012030.1:0-17530 GCA_004027955.1 Chaetophractus vellerosus | reverse complement strand
AACCATCATCCAATTTGTAAGTAAAGTTTTATTGGAACACAGCCACACTCAGTGTTTACATATTTTCTGTGGCTGCTTTCACATTAAACGCCAAAATTGACTAGTTGTGACAAGATCATTTGGCTCACAAAGCCTAAATATTTAATATGTGGCTCTTTGCAGGGGTTGCTGGCTCTTGGTCTGGACATGTACACCCCTCTTAGTATGTAGCTGTTGTTCAGCACTGGAAAGCACTGGAAAGATCTACCTAGGACTATCACAACATAAAGCATTCAAACTGAAAGGAATGTAGGATGCTAGGTATGTCACAATTCAATTCTTTTTTACCTAAAATAGTTCTAACAGTTTGCGTCTTATTTTTTCGGTCCTCCCCCAAAGAGTATTTCCAAGTTATTTTAAAAAGATTTAGTGTGAAAATTGCCCAAAGGAACTTTCTGCAGTGATGGAAATGCTCCATATCTGCACTAATACAGTAGATGCCAGCCACGTGTCTATGGAGCATCTGAAATGTGGCTGATGCCACCAAGGAACTTTATTTTTTATTTTAATTGAATTTATATTGCCACCAGTGACTTCCGGTATTGTATTAGACAGCATAGATTTGGCACAATTAAATTAAAATTTCAAAGTGGTTTTAAGTTGATCACCAAAAATTAAGAATGTAACATCTTTGCAAGTAAAAGCTTTTGTAGGAATCAAATCAAACTGAATACCACAAACTCAGCACAAGACACACTGCATATTTCTCTGTCCTGGAACTTTGTTGTGATAAAGGATGGGAAAAAGTAAGTTAGAGTTCATTCTTTCCATATCAGATAATAAAATGGTTCCTTTAGCTTAGACATCTTAATCCAGTCCTGAATTTTACCTTCTTTTGAAATCTGCTTTCCGAATTTTCGGCTTATCCTGCAAATATTTTTCTTCTTAAATTATTTGGAGGTGATTTTTTTTTTTTGCTCACATAATTTGATCTTTTTTCTTGAGAATAAAATATTTATTTCTGTTGGTAGGTATAATACACCTAATTTCTTATCCATTTTAATTGTATTATTTCTAAGAGAAACCGAAATAATGATTTAGCTTACTAACATTTCCATCACTTTGATTTTTCTGTTTTTATCAGAGATATTGGATTAAGAATATTTATAAATCCACTCACAACTAAACAGAACAAAGCAAAAATAAACAAAACCCTAAAATAATAAAAGCAAGGTAGGCAAGAATTTTATTGTGTATTCAATCACTAATATCATTTTGTGGGTGTGTATGGTAAACTGAGATGATGTAGTTGTTCTGGAGCATACCATTTTTTAATTTATTTGTTATTAAGTTGAAAGATTTCAAATTGAGTAATTTTAGTATTATAGATTGTCAAATGTGTTAATGCTGAGGAGAGAGGCTCTCCTTAAAGAATGTAACATATAATAAGAAAAGCATTTCACAAATAATTTTCCCATTCATTTGCTTAGTGGAACTGCTCTTCAGTTTTGAAGGAGATAAATAAGAATTGTTGGTTTCCATGTTAGTGTCTCAGCAGCCATTGTTTCAACACTCCCAGGACAGGGACGGAGGCCAGGCCGTGGAGATTTAGAGATGCAGTGCTTCCTCGGGGCTGTGAGAGGTAGTTAGCTGAAGGGCTGGAATTGCTGGGCAGGCAGGGAAAGATGGGCTTTGGGGAGCCATTGGAGAATCATTCCCGTTCCTTCCCCAGGGCAGTTTCAAGCCAGGTTGCAACCCCTTCATGCATCCTTGGCACTGTTTGGCTGGGAATGACTGATTTGGGGAAAGTACTCTTGGGTGCCCACTTCACAGAATTTGCCTTTCAGGTAAAAACATCTTGAGGCAACAAAAGGAGGGCAAAATAATTATAGAGGTGGGTAGTCTGGGACAAAAGCCTGCCTGTTTCAATCACCTGGGATAAGGAGGGCTGTCTCCTGGCAAACAGAGGGGAAACCCCAACTCTTGTAACAAAGGAACTCTAAAACAACTAACAAGCAATTGCCCAGGACAAAACCAAAGCCCAGAAAGATAGGGAAAACCATGAACACTGCCTTTGCCATGGGCAGATGCAGGAATACCTCCTGCAAAATCTTGCAGGAGTCTGTCCGGCAGAGCCCACGATGGTGCAGTGAAATTACTCTGAACAAAGAGGTTGAGAGATGTCTGGTGGAGAACAGCTGAACAAGCTATCCCCTGGAGCTGATCTCCAGCATGCTTTTCATTCAGGATTTTTTCACAGTCAAGTTCAGGGTGAATGTGCAGGGGAGCAGGCAGGTATCATCCAGGTGAGTGGTGTAAATAATCTCATAAGAATTCCAGGCTGATAATGGATTACAGAAACATTTAGTGATATACTTAGGAGATAAGGTGGGAGATAAGGGAGATAAGATAAGCTAAGCAGGAAAGTTCCTGTTTATGCCAGGAACTGATAGTGGAGATTTCTCTGTGTGGTCAGAGAAGCAGGTCTCCAAGCTATTCCTTAGATGTAAAGATCAGAGGGTTCCCACAAGGAGACCTTCCTGATAGAAAGGCTGAATATCTGCCTTATCACCAGCTGGTTAAAAAATCAAGTTACAGATATCTCAGGAATTAATTCCCACAGATAGCATTTTAAAATATTAAAATTTGCAGTGTGCAACAAAAGAGTACAAGACAAACAAACAGGAAATGATGGCCCAACCAAAGGTAGACTATAAAAACACAGAAAATTGCAACGTAAGTAGAAATTTTAAAAAGGAAACAAACAGAACTACTGGAATTGAAGACCATAGTAACTCAAATGAAAAACACAGGAGAGTTTCAAGAGCAGATTGGACATGGCAAAGAATCAGTGAACTGGAAGACAAAACATTTGAAATGAGTCAGGCTGAGGAGCAGAAGGAAATAAGAAATAATAAAACCAAAAGTAGCCTCAGACATCATGGGAAAACCATCAAGGTCAACAATAAGTATTTTGTGGGGGTACCAGGGAAGAAAAAGAGAGAAACAGTCTAAAACAATAGCCAAGGAAATAATGATGGATAACTTCCCAAACTTAGCAAGGGACATGCATGTGCACATCCCAGAAGCTCAGAAAACACCAACAGAATAAACCTGAAAGAAAATACATATTAATATGTATAATACGCATTAGTCAGCCAAAGGGGTGATGATGCAAAATACCAGAAATCAGTTGATTTTTATAAAGGGTGTTTATTTGGGGTAGAAGTCCACAGTTACCAGGCCATAAAGCATAAGTTTCTTCCCTCACCAAAGTCCATTGCGACGTTTGGAGGAAGACAGCTGCGGACATTTGCTAGGGTTCAGGCTTCTTGGGTTCCTCTCTTCCCAGGGCTCCATTTCTCTCCAGGCTCAGCTCCTCTGGTTCCTCCACAAGGTCAGCTGTAGACTATGAGGCTCTCTAGGCTTTGGCTCTCTCCACAAGGCCAGCTGTAGACTCTCAGGTGAATGGCTAGTCTCTTTTCCTGGGCCATCTCTCCTTCCTCACAACCAAGTTCTCTTACTTCCCAAGGCTCCAGCTCAAGACTCCAACATCGGAACTCCAACTCAGAAAACTCTCCAACTCTGTCCTTTGCCATGTCTTTTATCTTTGAGACCCCACCCACCAAGGGGCAGGGCTCAAAGCCCTACTGACGTGGCCCAATCAAATCCCTAATCATAACTTAATCATGCCCAGATGAACAGACCAGGTTACAAGCAGAATTCAATATCTATTTTGGAATTCATAACTATATCAAACTGCCAAATTGCCACAACACCCCATAATACATTGACCACACTATTGAATTCAAAGGAGAAGGAAAGTGTTCTGAAAGCTGCAAGAGAAAAACATCATGTTATGGAAGGGAGCATCAAGTAGGTTGTGGATTTCTTATCAGAAACCACGTGGCAAGAAGGTAGTGGGCTGAAATATTTAAAGTGCTAAAAGTAAACAAGTGCCAAATTTTATAACTGACAAGACCCTATTTCAAAAATTAGGGAGTGATTAAGTCATTCTCTGATGAACAAAAGCTGAGGGAGATCATCACCACTAGTCCTATCCGGCAAACAATGCTAAAGGGAGCTCTTCAGATTAAGAGCATAGGACAGTAAACAGGGGCCAAAGCAGCAAAAAGAAATAAAGACCTATGGAAAAGGTAATCAGGGGGGTAATTATTAATGCCACTAATATTTTACTGTATTGCTTAATATGTAAATCCGCTTCTTCCTACATTTGCTAAAATGCAAATGCATAAAAGGTAATTATAAATCTATGTTTTTAGTTGTACAATGTACAAAGCCATAAGTGGTAACAGGTACAAAAAATGTTGAGGGAACAGAGTGGTATAGGAAAATTATATGTGCATCCTATTTTAGTTAAGTTATTGTCAAACCCAATATGATCGTTATATATTTAGGATGTTAAATTTTAACTCCATGGTGATCACAAGGAAAATAGATAGAAAATATATCCAGAGAGAAATGAGAAGACAGTCAATATGGTGCAAAACAAAAAAACAAATAAATATAAAAGCAGGTATTAATGGAAATGAGGAACAAGAAAAGGTATAAGACTTACAAGGAAAACAGCAAAATGGCAGAAGAAGTCCCATATTATCAATAGGGACTTTATTTATTTTTTATTTGTTTATTTTTTTACTTATCTGCCCCCCCCTTTCTGCTTGTTCTTGCTGTGTTCATTTTTTTTTTTCATTCTTCTGTGTCTGCTTTTGTCTCCCCCCGTTGTGGCGACGTGCCGAGTCAGCTTGCTGGTGAGCGGCGGCCTTGCCCACTTGCAGGCAGCTTGCCCTGCTGGCAGGCGACTCTGCTCTGCTCACAGGTGGCTCCGTTCTGCTTGTGGGCGACTTGCCTTGCCCGTGGCGGCTTTGCCCTGCCCGTGGCAGCTTTTTGCCCTGCCCACGGTGGCTCTGCCCTACCCATGGTGGCTTGCCCTCTCAAGGCGGTCTGCCCCACTCGGAAAGGCCCCCGGGAACCGAATCCAGGGCCTCTCATGTGGTGTACCAGCGCCCTATCCACTGGGCTACTGCCGGCCCCATCAGTAGGGACTTTAAATATAAATGGATTAAACACTCCAGTCAAAGGCAAGAAATTGGCAGAATGGTTAAAACACATGACCCAACTAAATGTTATCTACAAGAGATATACTTAAAATATAAGGGTATAAATATGTTGATGGAAAACAGATGGAAAATACTCTGCAATTCATTCTATGAGGCCAACAACATACCAAAGCCAGGTAAAGCCACAAGTAAAGAAAACTACAGATCAATATCTCTTATAAATATAGATGCCAAAACCCTCAACAAAATATTACCAAACTGACATTCAGCAGATTGATAGCATACAAGATCAACACCCAAAACTGTAGTGTATCTTTATACAAGCAATGAACAATTGGAAGAAGAAATCAAGAAAAAATCCTTTTACAATAGCAACTAAAAGAATCAAATATCTAGGAATAAATATAAGCAAGTTATAAAGGACGAATACACATAAAATGAAAAAAACTTTTTGAAAACAAACTAAAGAAGACCTAAAAAAAATGGAAGGACATTCCATGTTAGTGGATTGGAAGACTAAATATTACAAGATGTCAATACTACCCAATGAAATTTATAGATGCAAAGCAATCCCAATGAAAATTGCAACAACCTTCTTTGCAGAAATGGAAAAGCCAATCAAATTCAGGAAAGGGGCACTGAAAACATAAAGCAATTTTGAAAAAGAAGAATGAAGTTGAAGGACACACTCTTCTCAATCTTATTATAGAGAAGTGGATGTGTCTCAAGCAGATGGGCACCCACCTCCCACATGGGAGGTCCCGGGTTGGTTCCAAATGCCTCCTGAAAATCAAAAGCAAACCACAAGCAAAACAGATGACAAAGCCAACCCAGGGAAGCTGATGTGGCTCAGTGATTGAGCACTGGCTTCCCACATACAAGGTCCCGGGTTCAATTGCCGGCTCCCCGGTACCTCAAACAAAACAAAACAAAACAACAACAATAAAAAAACCAACAAGCAAAAAAATTATGACAAAGGCACAGTAATCAAAATAGTCTGGTACTGGAACAAGGACAGACATTGTAGATAAATAAAATTTAATTCATTGATCAGAAAACAACCCTCATATTTATGGCCAACCCATTTTTGGCAAGTTGCAAAGACCACTCATTGGGAAAGAACAATATCTTCAACAAATGGTGCTGGGAAAACTGAACCTCTGGAAATAAATAAATAAATAAATAAATAAATAAATAAATAAAAATAAAAAAGAAGCAGGACCCATATACCTCTTACCATATCAACTCAGAATGGATCAAACACCTGAATATAAGAGCCAGAACTATCAAACTCCTAGAAGATAACATGGGGATGCTTCTTCAGGACCGTATGTTAGGTAATGGTTTCTTAGATTCTATAACCAAAGCATAAGCAACAAAAGAAAAAAAAATAGATAAATCATACCTCATCAAAAATTAAATCTTTTCCTCCTTAAAGAACTTTATCATAAAAGTTAAATGATAAAGTATGCAATGGGAGAAAATATTTGAAAACCACTTATCCAATAACTGGTTCATATCTAGAATATATAAAAAATCCTTCAACTTAACAACAAAAAGACAAACACCCAATTTAAAAACTGGGTAAAATACATGAACAGACATCTCTCTAAAGGAGATACATGAATGGATGGAAAGCACATGAAAAGATATTCCACATCATTACCGTTAGGGAAATGCATATCAAACCACAGTGAGATACCACTTCATACCCATCAGAATAGCTGGTATTTGGAAAAGATAAATAACTACTTTAGGAGAAGATGTTAAGAAGTAGGAACAATCTTTCATTGCTAGTGAAATGTTGTAGCCACTGTGGAAGACACTTTGGCAGTTCCTCAGAAAGCTAAGAATAGAACTACCATCTGTCCTGGAAATCTAGATATAAAACTAAAAGAATAGAAAGTCACTATACTAATAGATATTTGCACACTCTTGTTCATAGCAGTGTTATTCACAATTGCTAAAAGATGGAAGCAACACAAGTATCCACCAACCAATGAATAGATCAGTAAAATATAATATGTGCATACAATGAAATATTATTCAGCCATCAAACCAAGTGAAGTCCTGATACATGTGGCAACATAGAGGATCCTTGAAGACTTCATGTGGAGTGAAATAAGCCAGATATAAAAGGACAAACATTGTATGATCTCACTGATTTGAAACAATTAGAATAAGCAAAGTCATAGAGTCCAGGGGACAGGTTGAGGATATTGAATGGGAAGTTAAAGCTTAAAACTGTACAGGATTCTTATTTGGAAATGTTTTGGTAATGGGTGGTGGGGATGGTATCACAACATTGTGAACACAATTATCAGCACCGAAATATATATCTGAGTATGATTAAAAGGGGGGAATGTTAGATTGTATATATGGTAGCAGAATGATTTTTTTTTAAATCCCCCAAAACTACACTAGACAAATAGAGAACCCTAAGTAAAACCATAGAATTTAATAGTACAATTATAAAAATGTGTTATCATCAATTGTTAACAAATGTTCCACACCAATGCTAGGTGTTGGTGGTGGAATGGTGTATATATATCCTATGTTTTATACATGATCATTCTGTAAACCCACAACTTCATAATAAAGGGAAAAAAAAGGAAATGAGAAGGGATTCAAAATGTCTCATTATAAAGATCAACTAGAACTTCCAGGAAGATGGCATTGGAGTAGTCAGTAGGGCTCAACTATCTTATAAAATTAGTGGAGGAAGGGCAAAAGCTGTCTGAAGGAATGCATCATCAGCCAGAAGAGTCCATGCACATCATCCAGGAGGGAGATAGACAGAGAGATGAAGAGGCCACAATGAATACCATGAGTTACTCACACCTGCGGCTGGGATGGTGCCCACATCCCACCTCCCACCCTCAAGGTGAACAATCTGACAGTGGCCAACTGAGAGGATAATGGGAATCCCTTCCCCAGAAGAAGATGGAGGGTGTCATGGAGGTTGAGTGTGGTTTCTCTACCGCAAGTTTGGACAGCAGGAAGTACCCGCTTTGAAGCGTGGCCCTATCCAGCCCAGAAACATCAGCAAGTGCAGGTTGAAAGAGTCACCTGAAATGAAAGGTGCAACAAAGAATGACATCTGCAGGCAGGTCTAGAAAGTAAAAGGAAAAAAAGCTTTTTTGGAATCTCTCATGTCCTGCCCCAGGCCCCTCGAATCTCTTTTGTATCTTCTTCTGCACCCCATTAATGAGTCCCTGGCACTGTTTTGATGACTTGTGCAGTCTAACTTTAAAGCTTTAGAATGTGCTAAACTAAAAATCAAAGAACGGCCAAGAAACAAAAACACTATGCAAAGGAAAGGAATTGACCATCAGGGTAAATTCACCAACATAACCATATGCCTAGATATTAGCACAAAAATTACCAGCCATACTAAGAACAAAGAAGATACGGCCCAGGCAAAGGAATATATTAAAAACCACGATGAGACATAAGATTTAAGATAACTAATCAAAGATATTCACAAAAATCTAAATCAATTCAAAAAATAGGTGGAAAATATGGCTAAAGGGATAAATGATTTGAAGAAGACACTGATTGAATATAAGAGTAATTTGCAAACTTGCAAAGAAAAGAAATGGGTCTTATGGGAATGAAAGACACAATGGTTGAGATTAAAAGTACTTTAGAGACTATAAGAACAGGTTTGAAATGGCTGAATAATGAATAACTGCATTGGAGGACAGAGCATTTAACTTGGAAAGACAGAACAGACAGATAGCAGAATGGAAAGCACTGACTGGGCTCTCAGGAATTGATTGACATTATGAAACACACAGGCATACATATTGTGGATGTTCTGGAAGGAGAAGAGAATGGAAAAGGGTCAGAAACAATATTTGAGAAAATTTTGACTGAAAATTTCCCAACCTTTATGAAAAAACATGAATATCAATATCCAAGGATGACAATGGACTCCAAAGAGAATTAATCTAAACAGACTTACTCGAGACACTTACTATTCAGAATGGCAAATTCCAGAGATCTAGAGAATTCTGAAAACTGCAAGAGAAAAACAATTCATCACATATAAGGGAAGCTCAATAAGACTAAGTGCCAATTTCTCATGAGATACCATGGAGGCAAGAAGGTAGTGGTATGATATTTTTAAGATTCAGAAAGAAAAAAAACTGCTTCCAAGAACACTTTATTTGACAAAACTGCCCTTCAAAAATGAAGGTAATTTTGAAGTCTTCGCAGAAAAACAGAAACTGAAAGAATTTTTCACCTAGAGACCAGAATTTCAAGAAATTATAAAAGGAGTGCTTTACCCTAAAAGTAAAAGACAGGAAAGAGATACTTGGAGAAAATGTAGAAATGAAGATTATTACTAAGGGTAACTAAAAGGGCAAAATGACTGACAATAGTAAGACATGTCAACAGAAAGACAAAGGGATAAAATGGATGAAAAAAGTAATGGTTTTAAAGTAATAACATTGAATGTTAATGCCTTCAACTACCCTCTCAAATGACTCACGGTGGCAGAATGGATTAAAAAAAATCTGGACCATCTGTATTCTGTCAACAAGAGACATACATTAGATGTAAGGACACAAGTAGGTTGAATGTGAAATGTTGGAAAAATATATTCCAGGCAAATCATAACCAAAAAAGAACTAGAATAGCCACACTAATAATGGACAAAATAGATTTTAAATGCAAAACTAATAAGAGAAAAAGAACATCATTATATACTACTTAAAGGACCAATTCATGAAGAAGAAACAACAATAATAAATATGTAAGTACCTAATCTGGGTATCCCAAAATACGTGAGGTAAACACTGGCAAAACTGAGCGGAGAATTAGAAGTCTCTACAATAATAGTTGGAGACTTCTATACACCACTCTCATCATTTGATAGAACATTTGTTCAGAGGATCAAAAAGGAAACAGAGAGTGTGAATGATATGATAACTGAAATAAACCTAATATATATAACATTGCACCCATTATCAGCAGGTTGTACATTACTCTCAAGTGCTCATGGATCTTTCTCCAGGATAGCCCTGATGTTGGGTCACAAAAAGAATAGATTATTTTAAAAGATTGAAATTATACAAAGCAAGTTCTCTGATAATAATGGAATGCAGGTGGAAAAAAGGAAAATTCACAAATATATGGGAATTAAACGAAACACTTTTAATCACTGGCTCAAAAAAGACATTGCAAGGGAAATCAGTAAATATCTCAAGATGAATGAAAACAAAGTCACATCATGTGAAAACCTATGGATGTAGCGAGGGCAGTGCTAAAAGGGAAATTTATACCCCTTAATACTTACATTAAAAAAAGAAAAAAGTGGTAAACTAAAAAAATTAACTGCACTCCTCAAAGACCTAGAAAAAGAACAGCAAAGTAATTCTAGAGTATGCAAAGGAAAGAAATAACAAAGATTAGAGCAGAAATAAATGTAATTGAGAACAAAAACAATAGAATCAACAAAACCAAAAGTGGGTTCTGCGAGATCAACAAAATCGACAAATACTTAGCTAGATTGACAAAGATAAAAGAGAGAAGATGCAAATAAATAAAATCAGACACGATGGTGAACAATAATACTGAACCTATGGAAATAGAAGAGCTCATGAGAGGATACTATGAACAACTGTCTGCCACTAAACCAGACAATGAAGATGAAATGGACAAATTCCTAAAAATATACAGCCTACACTGACCCTAGGAGAAATAGCAGTCCTCAACAAACCAAGCATACATGAAGTAATTGAAACAGTCATCAAAAATCTCCTTGAAATTAAAAGCCCTGGACCAGATGGCTTCATGGGTGAATTCTCCCAATCATTCAAAGATTTAACACAAATCTTGTCAAACTTTTCCAAAAAATTGAGCAAGAGGGAAGGCTACCAAACACATTCTATGAAGCCACCATGACACTAATTCCAAAGCCAGATAAAGATACTATGAAGAAAGAAAATTTTAGACCAATTTCTCTAAAGAATATAGATGAAAAATTCCTCAACAAAATACTTGATAATGGAATATAAAAACACATTAAAAGATTTATACATCACTGTCAAGTGGGATTTTATCCTAGGTATGCAAGTGTGGTTCAAATCAAGATAATCAACCAGTGTAATACACCACATTGATAAATCAAGGAAGAAAAATCACATGTCATTCTTGATTGGCACAGAATAGGCATTTGACCAAATATGGCATCCTTTCATGATAAAAACACACCAAAGATAGATATAGAAGGAAAGTTTTTCAACATGATAAAGTGCATATATGAAAAATCCCGACCTTCCATTGTACTTAATGTTGAAACACAGAAAGCTTTCCTGCTGAGATCAAGAAGAAAACATGGAGGCCCACTGTCACCACCATTATGCATTATTGTGCTAGAAGTTCTAGCTAGAGAAATTAAGCAAGAAAATAAATAAATAAATAAAAAGCACCCAAAAAGGAACAGAAGAAGTAAAACTTTCATTGTTCACTGATGATATGATCCTATTTCTAGAAAATCTTAAAAATTCACAACAAAGCTACCAGAACTAATAACTGTGTTCAACAAAGTATTGGGATAGGAGATTAATATGCAAAAATCTGTAGCATTTCTATACACTACTAATAACCAACCTGAGAAGGAGTCAGGAGAAATAATCCATTTTCAATGGCAATGATAAGAATAAAAATTAGGAATAAACTTAACAAATGCCATAAAGGACCTATATTCAGAACAGTACAAATAAGAGAATGTTCTCTCATGAATATAACAAATATACAATACTAATACCTGGTGTTAACAATAGGATGGTTCATGGGAAGAATATACTAAATGTAAGCTATGGACAATAATTAGCAGTAATAATTTGATATTATTCTTTCACCAATTCTAAGAAATATTCCACAACAATGTCAAGTGGGGGTAGTGGGGTGATACATGGGAATCTTACATGTTATGCATGATTTTTCTGTAAACTCCTAACTTCTTCAATAAAAACAAAAACAAAAACAAAAAGTTCCTTGTATTAGTCAGACAAAGGGCTGCTGATGCAAAGTACCAGAAATCTGTTGACTTTTATAAAGGGCATTTATTTGGGGTAGAAGGTTACAGTTACAAGGCCCTAAAGGGCCCAACTGAAGGTTAATTTCTCACCGAAGTCATTTGCCACATATTGAAGCAAGATGGCAGATGATTTCTCCTGGTGTCTCCTTCCTCCTTCCTCTTAAGACTCCGTGGGCCCAGGTTCTTTCTGTCTCAGCTGGCATACGGCTTGTCTCTCTTCCCAGGGCTTTAGCTGTTCGAGCCTTTTCCTTTCTGTCACACGGCAGGACCAAAATAACCAAGTTCTCTCCTCTTCTGTGTATCTTCTTCTGTGTTACTTCTTGAGTAAGTGTCCTTTTATATTAGCTCACCAAGGGGAAAGGACTCAACCCTGAGTCATGCCCTACCAACGTGGTCCAATCAAAGCGCTAATTTTAAAATAATTTAATCAAAGACATCTCAACTGGATGTAATAGAATCAAAGGGTATCATACCCAGAGAAAGAGACCAGTTTACAAATATAATCGGTTTTTGGAATTCATAAATAATATCAAACCGATACAATCATGTAAGCAAAAACTAAGACAGCATAGGAGAAATGGATAAATAACAATTTTATGAGACTTACAAAAGACAATTAGCAAAATGGCAGAAGTAAGTCTAGCATTATCACTAATTATAATAAAAGTTAATATAAATGGTTATACTGTCAAATAAACAGGTAAAGACTGGCATAATGGAAAGAGAAGCATGTTCAAACCCTGTGTTATTTACAAGTAATTTATCTTAGATTTAAAGAAAAAAAAAACAGGTTGAACCCGAAAGGATGGAAAAACTATCAGGTCCAAATAGTAAAGAGAGTTGATGTGGTCTTTCTCTCTGCAAATATTAGACCATATAGGCCTTAACTCAAAACCAAATATAAGAAACATAGAAGGACATTTGTTGATAAAATACTCAATACAACAATAATCTATAAAAATTTAGTCATATACGCATCTAACTACAGGGTCCCAAAATATATGATGCAAAGTAAAGTGACAAAATAAAATTCTATAATAACAGTTGAAGATTCCAATACACCACTTTCAATACAGGATTCAACATCTAGAAATAAAATCAACAAGGAAACGGAGGACCTGCCCAACATTATAAACCAAATAGATCTAATAGACTTACATAGAACACTTCACCAAAAAGCAGCAAAATATACATTATGGTAAAGTGTACTTGGAGCATTCTCTAGGATAGACCATATGTCACACACAAGAAGACTGTCAGTAAATTTAAAAATTATTAAATAGTACAAAGTAAATTCTCCATCCGTAGTGGAATGAAGCTTGGAATCAATTACAGATAGAAAACTGGAAAATTCAAAAATATGTGGAAATTAAACAGCACAATCTTAAACTTAAATGACTTAAAGAAGAAATTACAAGGGAAATTAAAAAAATACTTAGAGATGCGTGAAAACAAAGACACAACATATCAAAACTTATGAGATGCAGCAAAGACAGTATTTGCAGTGAAATTTATAGCAAAGAATTCCTGTTTTAAAAAAGAAATGGCTCAAATGACTAACAACTTCACATATTGAAGAAATTATAGGGATTATGAGAGAAAAGTATAACTAATTGTACACCGAAAACGTAGATAATCCATATGAAATGGAATAAACACCTAGAAATACACAAATTGCCTACAGTGACTCAAGAAGAAATAGATACCCTAAAAAAAGAAACAGTAAAAGTAGTAAAATTGAATAAATAAGCTAACCCTTCCACCAAAGAAAAGTTCAGGACCGGATGATTTCAAGGGTGATTTTACCAAACATTTAAACAATTAACAACAATCCTTCTCAAACTCTTCCAAAAATGTGAAGGTGAGAGAAAATGTTCTAATTCATTCTATCATGCCAGCATTACCCTGATACCAAAGCCTAATAAAGATACCAAAAGAAAAAAAAAAGTTACAGATCAGTCTCACTTATAAAATACAGGTGCAAAAATCCTTAACAAAATACTGACACAATGAATCTATGAAATATTTAAAAGATACTTAAATACTTAACTGGAAGGGACTATACAATGATCACAAAAGTGGGTTTCCCAGAGCAAGGCTGATCCATTTCACTGGGGATTTGCTGACCCTGCTATTTCCCCACATGGGGGAAACTCAGCAAGACCCAGGTGCATATTTGAGGGGTTAGGTGGGGCTGGCACAGCCAACTCCTCCCGTCCTGAATACCTTCATGTGTTTCTCCTTCCTGCTTTCTCTGTTTTCTTCATTTCTTTCTCTCTTAAAGTCTTTCTCATTCCTCTTCTCTTCTTATCCTTTCTATCCTATCCTTTCTTTTATCCTGGAAAATTAAAAAGATTATTTTTAGGAAAAAAATCTTCAAGACCAAGTAGGATTTATCTCAAGAATGAAACGGTGGTTCAACATATGAATATCAATCTATATGATAAATAGAACAAAAGAACAAAACCTCATAATTATCTTAATACATGCCAAAAAGGCATTTCACAAAATCCAACATCCTTTATTGATAAAAAAAAAAAACCCTCAGAAAACTAGGAATAGAAGGGAATGTACCCAACATGATAAACACCATAAAAAACACACAGCTGATATCATATTTAATGGTGAAGGAATTAAAGATTTCCCCCTAAGATAAGGAAAAAGGCAAGGGTGTCCACTTTGACCATGGCTATTTAATATTGTACTCTAAGTTCCAGCCAGAAAAATTCGGCAAGAAATAGTAATAAAATATTTCCAAATTATAAAGGAAGAGGTAAAACTATCTCTGATTGCAGATAACATTATCTTATATATAGAAAATCCAAGGGATTCAAAAGCAATCTACTAGAACTATAAATGATTTCATCAAAGTGGCAGGTATAAAATTAACATGCAAAAATCAGTTGTGTTTCCTTACACTAGCAACAAAAAATCTGAAGTGGAAATTGTGAAATTAATTCTATTTACAAAAGCATCTAAAAGAATAAAACATCTAGGAATGATTTTAACCAAGGATATAAAAGACTTGTACACTGACATCTACAAAATATTGCTGAAAGAATTTAAAGAAGACCTAAATAAATAGCAAGACATCCTGTGTTCATGGGTTGGAAGACTTAACAGAGTCAAAATATCAATACAAGCAAAATGACCCACGGGTTCAATGCAATTCCTGTCAAAATGCTATCAGCCATTTCTGCAGAAATGGAAATGCTGATCCTCACATTTATATAGAAGTGCAAGAACCTTCACAAGGCCAAAAAATTTTTCAAAAAAAAAAAAAAAAACCTGTGGGGAGATTCACACTTCCCTATTTCAAATTGTACAATTAAGTTACAGTAACCAAAAGAGTTTGGTACTGGCATGATGATAGAAAAATAGACCAAAGGAAGAGATTTAAAAGGCCAAAAATAGCCCCATACATCTATCACCAATAGATTATCTATAAGGGTGCTAAGCACATGCAATAGGAAAAGAATACTCTCTTCAAAAACCTACTTTGGAAAAACTAGATATCTCCATGCAAAAGAATAAGTTTTGACCTCTACTTCACACCATATAAAAATAAACTCAAAATGGATGAAGGACCTAAATATAAGACCTAATCTATAAAACTCTTAGAAGATAACATAATGACAAATCTTCATGACCAAGGATGTGGCACCGGGTTTGTAGATATGATACCAGAATCTCAAGCAATAAAAAAAAATAATAGATAATTGGACTTCATCAAAATGTAAAATTTTTTTCCATCAAAGACAAGATCAAGAGAGTGAAACAGCAGCCTATTGATTGGGAGAAAATGGGTGCAAGCCATATATCAGATAAAGACTTAATATCCAGACACTATAATGAACTTTTGCAATGCAGTATCAAAAAAATCAACACAATTTAAAAATGGGCAAAGGACTTGAATATACATATGTCCAAAGAAGATATACAAATAGCCAATAAACATATGACAAGATGTTTGACATCATTAGCCATTAGTGAAATGCAAACTAAAACCATAATGAGATACCAATTCACAGCTACTAGGATGACTATTATTTTTTAAAAATAGAAAATCACCAGTGTTGAAGAGGTTGTAGACAAACTGGAACTCTAGTGCATTGCTAAAGGGAATGTAAAATGGTGCAGCCATTGTGGAGAGCAATACTGGGTTCCACAAAACGTAAATATAGACCCAGCAATTCTCCTTCTCAGTATATTCGCAAACAAAGAGAAAACAAGGTTTCATACAGATTCTTATACACCAAGGTTAATAACAGCATTATTCTCAATAACTAAAAGATGTAAATAATTCAAGTGTTCATCAACAAATTAAAGGATAAAAAATGTAGTACATATGCACAATGCAATATTTTTTGGCCGTAAGAAAGAATGAAGTCCTGAGACATGGAAAATCTTATATCATATGCTCAGTGAAAGAAGCAAGGCACATAGGACAAATTCTTTATGATTTCACTTATGAGATGTTTAAAATAGCATATTGTCAGAGATACAAAGTAGATTAGAGATTACCAGGGGATGGTAGAGAGGGGAAGTGGGAATGTGTGCTTGGTGGTAGTTTATTATGTAGATGAAATTAATTTTTAGAAAAGATTAAAAATTCGAAACGGGGCATATGGGCATATCATGTTGAGGGAGAGGACATTGAAGCCTTAATTTCTACTGAGTTTTCTTAACTAGATAATCCTGTATTGGCCTCCCCTGGGTAAGCAGCTCTACCAATCCTGTCTAGGGATATTAATCCTTTTTCAACAGTCAACCCTGCAGTCAAATCCCCTGAGATAATTGATGTGCAGGACACCACTAACTCCTCACAGTACCCCGATGGAAGTCTGACCCTGGGTAGCCTCAAATAATCTAGTCCTTAGAGGTAATTCATTCCTGTAGGTGTGAATCTATTATAAGTGAGACCTTTTAAATATATCACTTCACTTAAGGGCCTTTGGATTAGATTTCTTCAGTAAGATGTGAACCTGATTGGGTCTTAATCCTCTTACCTGGAGTCCTTGGTAAATGAGATGGAGAGAGACACAGGAACTCAGAGAGGAACCCAAAGAAGCTGAGGGAAAAAGCTACAGATGGAACAACCAGAAGCTGAAAGCAACGGATCCTGGAGAAGGTTGAGAACAACAGACCCTTAAATGTGTCTTCTCATGTAAAAGGATTCCAAGATTGCAGCAGCCAGTCTTCCAGGTGAGAGCATTGCCTGATGATATCTTGATTTGGATACTTTTCTCAGCCTTGGAACTGTAAGCTTGCAAACTAATAAATTCCCATTATAAAAGCCAAGAAATTTTGCTATATGGTTCTGGAAGCTTTAGCAAACTAAATCAACACCCCCACCACTCCTCTTTGCATCCAGCCCATACTAAACTAAGGTCCCAGCAGGTCTTGAAAGGTGAGGTAT
>PVKH010012029.1:0-17475 GCA_004027955.1 Chaetophractus vellerosus | reverse complement strand
TACCACATGGGAGGCCCTGGGTTCGGTTCCCGGGGACCTCTCCTAGCGGGCAGACCGCCTTGAGAATGGCAAGCCGCCATGGGCGGGCCAGAGCCGCCGTGGGCAGGGCAAAAAGCTGCCACGGACAGGGCAAAAGCCGCCACGGGCAGGGCAGGTCGCCTGTGAATGGAATGCAGCCAGCCACCCGCGAACTGGAGCCTGCCGTGAATAGAAGCAGAAGCCGCCCACAAGCAGGGAAAAGCCGTGCCTGCGCAGTGACCAAGTCTCGGCGCGTCGCCGCAACGGGGGGGAAGGGGAGATATGTAATAAAATAAATAAATCTTTAAAAAAAAAGAAAGAAAACAAGATAGTTGAGGTAGAAGTAAAAGCCAGAAAAATTGGGGAATAAACAAAGAGTGGTAGAATGTAAGAATAACAACAGAAAGTAGAAGATAGAATGATGAGGGAAGGGAAAGAGATAGCCTTGGCTTACAAAATCAGTATACACAGAAAAGGGGAAATAAGGGACGAGGAAACACAGTAATCAAGAATCAAGCCAGCAGCACCTTGAGGAATTTATCTCTTTGTCCAGCTCCCTCCTACTCTGAAGCCTCCTACGCTGGGTTCCCAAAACAGCTCAGTCAGGCATGATCTTGATCCCACTTAGCTGTTTTTCATGAGAGAGACCTGCCTGTGTTCCATTTAAAGAAAAAAAAAATTGGACCAGATAAAAACAAACAGATAGGAAGACAAAGAGAATAATAGTAATAGTATTAGTAAAAGGCAAGAGAGCAAACATACAAGACCTAGGAAATTGAAAAATTAACATGAGTGAGAAGCATCGAGGAATAAGATTAGGAAAGTGGAATTGAAACAATGAAACAAGAAATAGAATAGAGAAACAAATACATGGAATGAATTAAAATGCTGGAATGGTGAGAAGAGGGGAAAATAAAACAGAAGAGAGAGAGAGAAAAAAGTGAAGAAGAGAAAGTAGACAGAGAAAAAGGGAGAGAGGGAGAAATACAAACAAGAAAAAATTGGAGAGCAAATAGAATGAAAGAACAGAAAACAAAAGACATGAAGGAGTGAAAAGAAATAGCATAGATAGAATAGATCAGTAACCGAAAGAAAGAAAAAGCAAAAATAAACAAGCAGAGAAAGAAAGGGAGGGGATATAAAACAAGCAAGAAACAAGACAGCAGCAACTCGTTTTTTAGAAAAAGGAGAAGGAAGAAGAAAAAATAAAAGTGGAAAAACAGCCTTGTTTCTTAGACCCCTAAGGATCTTCTCAGGCTGCTGGTATTACTCACTCACCCTGCAGCCTGCCCTCTCCAAGTTTTGAACTGGGTTTTAGTGAGTAAAGGAAGGGTAATAAAAGAAAATGAACTTTTATTTAAAAAATAAGAGATCCAATTAAAGCTAATACAAAGAAAATGTCTATATGTTCCCTGTCATAATGTTTCAGCTGGCTGCCTGATAAGCTGGTAAATTTCTTCTCAAGGAATAGCCAGGAACCAAACCAGGGACCTCACATATGTTAGGCAGGAACTCTCCCACTGAGCTATATTCAGTCCTTAGGTTAGTCAGCCTTTCAGAAGGCTATCTGCCCCTTATCCCTTGGGCAGTTTAGATCCCCTGCAGTCAGCTGGAGTGGTGCTGATCGCCACCTGTCGCTGCCTCCACTCTGATGTAATTCCTCTCTTTACCTAGGTGGCTGGGCAAAACCGCCAGCCTGAGATGATTCCCCTCCCCTCTCCCTGTCGAGTTGGGGTCCCTTCCGATATTCAAGGGGGGACCAGCTGGCTAAACTTGCTCCAAAAGTATCTCTCTCCACTCTTCCAGACCCTTCTTCGTCGTGGGGAATCTGCTGTCACACTCCTGTTTGGAGCAGGGAGCCAGGGTCTCCACCTAGTCTGTCCACCCTGAGCGCCAGATATGTGTGCCCCTTCCAGTCACCAAAGTAAGCAACCCCCGATTATTCCCGGCTTCCCTATCTATATGACTCTTAGCACTTTCCATGGAGGTAGGCATCTGTTTTACTCTCAGTTAGATACAATTCTCCAGGAGTTTTACCTTCGCTTAATATCTTGGGGGTGGGGGAGGGGAGCCCTTCCTGGCACCTAGGACGTTTAATAACTCACAGTTACTTGTTTGGCTTCTTCGTGTCTCTGACCCTCGCTCTTTTGGGAGTTGGTAAGCAGTGTCCCGGTTTGCTGTGCCCCAAAGCAGGAAAGCAGGTCCCCATAGCAGCCTCTGGCTTTTTCTTTTTAAAGATTTATTTTACTTATTTACTTAGCCCCCCCTTGCTGCTTGTGCTCTCTGTGTCCACTTGCTGTGCGTTTTTCTGTGTCTGCTTGTCTCCCTTTGTCATGTCATCTTGCTGCGCCAGCTCACTGCTCTGCACAGGCCATCAGCTCCCTGTGCTATGCCGGCCATCAGCTCAGGCCAGCTTGCCTTTATCAGGAGGCCCCAGGAATTGATCCCAGGGCCTTGGATATGGTAAACGGGAGCCCAACCACTTGAGCCATATCTGCTTCCCTGGCTTTTTCTTTGTTGTTTTAGTGAGAGCTAAGATTTATATGTCTAACCCGTCAGCCATGTTCCCACAATCCCCTCTCTATCTTTCTTCTTAAGTATACCTTTCTGCACTTTAATACCCCTCTTTCAGAATTGGGAAGGTCCTGTAGAAATAAATAGTAATAGCTATAGAAATTAAAAATACAGTCAATAAATTGAATTTAATAGGTATATGTTTAGAATCTTATCTCTTAAAAAGGAAGAACTCAACAAAATTTGAAAAGTAGAAATTTTATAAGCCATATTCTCTGATTAAAATCCAATATAATTGGGAATAATGAAAAGGCAAACATAACCTTAACTACTTAGAAATTAAGAAGCACATTTCAATATGACTTTTGGTTCCAAGGAAGAAATTAAAACTGAACTTAAAAAGTAATAAGACATATACTTCATCATAAAATTTATGAGACAGAAGAAAGCTACTCTCTGAAAAATGCTCATAGTCTTAGATATCTCACATTTAAAGAAGAAAGAAATAATAAAGGAACTGAGTTGTAATCTAAAGAAATTATAATAAAACAGTTAACAGAAGTTAACAGAGAAAAGAATTTTTAATTTTAAAATCTAAATATACGAAACACTGAACAATTCCCTCAAAATAGTTGAAGAGATAAATTCCAGTACTGTTTTATATTTTAGAAAGGTAATAAAACATAAAACTGGTTTTAGCTTGACTAAGGCAAAAGAGAGGGATTAAAACATTTACAAGGATAGAAATTTTTTAAAAAAGATCTGCAATCATCATTACTGGGAGAGATTAAAAAACCAAAGAACTGCAAGCAAGAGAGTCCTATCCATCGGCCCTATGGGCTTGCTGCCCACTCTCAATTAGAGGTGGAGTGGAAACACAGGTGAAATATGGGGGCATTTTGGGGAATTGGGAATTTTCCTGAATCACCTTGCAACAACAGATACAGGCCATTATATATCTTGCCATAACCTACAGAATTGGGTGGGAGAAAGTGTAAACTACAATGTAAACTTTAATCCACGCTTAGTGGCAATGCTCCAAAATGTGTTTATTAATTGCAATGAATGTACCACAGTAATGAAGGATGTTAATGTGGGAAAATGTGGGAGGTGTGTGTGGCAGGGCATATAGGAATCCCCTATATTTTTTATGTAACATTTATGTAAAGTAAGTATCTTTTAAAAAATTTAAAAAATAATAAAAACATAAAAACCAACCAACCAACCAAACAAACAAACAAAACCAAAAGAGAAAAGGAATGTATTACAACCCTCTGGCAACAAATTTGTAACAAATATTGCTGGAGAAATTGATTATCAGATATGGGTGAAAATATTCTATCACAAACCATATGCAAAATCAATTACAATGTATTAATGACTTCAACCTTAAAATGCTTAGAAGATTATATAAAAGAATCTTTTCATCACTTTGTGGGTAGAGAAGAATTTTTTGAAACAAGACAAAAAATTGTAAGGAAAAAATTGATAAATTGAGCCATAGTCAAAGTTTTCTTTTGCTTTACTTAAAGACATCATGAAAAAGCAAGCAGATAAAAGTCATAGATTGGGAGAGAGATTTGTGATGCATGTTAGCAAAATGGATAACTATCCAGAATATTTCAAGAACTTAAAAAAATCAGTAATAATAGCATAAGTAACCCAATAAAAAATAAGCAAAATATATGATCAAATTACAGAAGAGGAAACCAAAATGACTAACACACATTTGCAAAGATGCTTAACCTCATTCATACTTAGAGAAATGTTAATTAAAATCATAATTAAATACCATTTTTCAGTCATTTTATTTTTGATGATGTAAAAAATTTAACCCTACCAAGTGTTTGTGATGTAGAGCAAGAGAAACTCATATATAAATGGTGAGGTCTATATAACTCATAAATAACTGCACATAGCTATTTTGTTCGGTTATTAGACAGTGAATACAAGCCCTAAAGTCCAGTAATTCCACTCCTTGTTACACAATTTAGAAAAGTTCTCACATATATTCACAAGATGGTCAGCACAAGAATGATCATGGTAACATTGTTTGTAATTACAGAACTTTGGAAACAAAGTACACCAGGTTGATACTATATTACATGGAAAATGAATAAATTGGAGTGACATAGTTAAATATGAATGAATATGACAAGCAGTATTGTGCAAAAAACTCAAGCTGCAGACAAGCAAATGTATTGCAGGATTGCACTTAGAGAAAAGTGAACACTATGAACAATACCACACATGACCTAGAGAGAGACGTAATAATAAAAATGAAAGGAAATGATAGACAATGAATACAGATAGTGGTTATTTCTGGGTGTGAGGGAAGGAGATTTGATTGGGGAGAGGGATATCTCAGGCTTCAACCACATTATTAATATGTACTTTATGTTTGAAGGTAGGTGCTATGTTCAAGAGTTTTTACTTTATTGTTTTTCTGCTTTTTTATATGTCTGAAATATTTTATAATGCGATCTTAAAGGATAGATATATTTTAACCAGAGACATATTTAATTACTTTGTATGGTAGAGATATCATACACAGTCATTAAAGTAACAGTGGATTTGTAAAATATAATTGCAACACAGATGACAAGGGGTTAACACATATTACATATAAAATGCCTTTACAAGTCGACAACAAAGAGACAAAAGAGTCAACAGAAAAAATTGACAGTAATAAATGATTAGGCAGTTAACAAAGATCAATTTCATTAACTAACAAACAGAAGATGTTCACACTTAAAAGTGGTAAGGGAAATGTAAATTAAATATGAATTAAATGTCACTTTACTCTTATCAGACTGGCAAAAATTAAAAAGAGTAATATTTGTAGCTGGCAGGCATGCAGCAAAAATGCTACTCATATATTACTGGTGAAAATATTAATTGTTATGGCTCTTTTATAAAGGGATTTGGCAACATTGGAAGGATCAAGGCAAGAAAAATCATATGAAAGAAAAAAAGAAATATCTGTATATAAACACACACTGTGTATGTATATATATATAATCACAAAACAAAGCAAGTGTGATATGATTCCACTTTTGTATTTATATAACTTTATATTTGTGTATATGAGTAAGAATATATTACAAGTATTAAACAACAGCACAATCATACAACAACAAACACATCTCAGTTCCTCTACATATTTTCTGAGTGACTTTGGATAACCCCTCTGAGCCTCATTATTCCTAACTAAAAATTAGGAGAGCAATTGCTCTCCTTCATGGGGGTTGGATAAGGCAGGATAGCTAATTTATGCAGTGGTGAACTGATGATGATAATGATACTACTACTATTACTACTAAACCCTCAAATCTTGGTGGTTTAACACAGCACAGGTTTATATCTTGCTCGTAGTTCATATCCTTCACTGGGGGCTCTGCATATCGCAGTTACTCATGACCCAGGTTGACAGTGAAACTACTTCAACAGATACTTCACCTATCCATTGTGACTGGGAAAGGGAGCACTGGGTGTTGTGATGCCAGTAATTAAATGCTTTGACCCAGAAGTGACATACTCCCTTTTCTTCTACAACCCTTTAGCCAGAACTAGTCACACACAAAGAAGAGTGGGAGAATATAATACACCCCTGGGTATTGAAAGAGAGAACAATGAGAAAAGGGTTTGTATTAGACTTTTCTACCACAGTTTTCATTAAGATTAAATGAGATGAGGTGTTTGATAATTTTTAGCTTCTTTACTACCCTTTGGCCAATCCTGCCTTATAATCATAATCACATCTTACCTATATCTACTCACCAGTCGCTTGCTAGAAATAATATTCTAAAATACATCTTTTATCATATCATTCCCTTGCATAAGACACTTTGTTGGGTCACAATGCCTGAGAAAGTTCTCATTGCTTAGTATGAGAGTCTAGACATTTTAGAGTCTAATACTTAGGTACATGCAGATAATATCTGCTATTCATGGCTGCCTCATTCTTAGAGTATTCTCTTCACATCTTATATCATCAAAATTTCTAAAAGTGTACGGTCTAAAATGTAAACTATACTGTAAACCATTGACAATGTTTAGTAGCTGTGTTTCACTATTTGTATATCAGTGATAATAATGCTACCATCTACATACAAAAAAGGTTTTAATATGGGGTGATGAAAGGGGAAGGAGGTTGGGTATATGAGAGTCTCTTGTATCCTGTGTGTGACTTTGCTGTGACCTATAACTTCTTTGAAAACAAAATGAAAAATAGTGAGTCACTGAGGAATGAAAGGGGGAAGGTGCAACAGTACAGGTTGGACACCAGAAATTGCAGTGATAAAAGGCAAAGTGTCAAAACAATTTTTTTTTTAATTTTTAAAAATATTTTTCATTTTTAAATATCCCAATCTTTTCATTTTTAGTTTTTTTTTAAGTTTTCATGTATTTTATCTCTTATATTTAAACTTATCATTATTATTTCATTTTCCTATTAATTGTATTTGGCTATTGTATTGGCTTCATCTTTAAGGAAGCTTTGGATCACAGTAGGGTTACAACTAGGGTGGGAGAGGATCGTTGGTGGGGGGTGTCAGGGATGGGGGATGCATGGGAGGAAGTTCACCTGAACATACATACAAGGTATATAAAATTGTTCAAATGTTCTCAGGTCATTGTCACAGTGGGTGGAGAATCACTCAATAAATGAGAGAATACTGAATTCCATCCTGGAGAGCTCTGCCACATTCTCCAAGGTAGCAGGGACAGTCCCCCAAGTTCAGGGGCAGTGTCTAGCAAAGAAGGATGATCCACTGGTGGACCCTTGTTATTGATGACTAGCCTTATGAGTCTTTGCTCTTGAAATTGAAACTTAGCCTATTGTTATGGGGTGCCTAAGTGTTGCCTCCTGAAAGTCTCCTTGTTGCTCAGATGTGGCCTCTCTCTAAGCCAAACTCAGCATATGAATGCATTACCTTCCTCCCAGTGTGGGACATGACTCCCGGGGATGAGCCTCCCTGGCACCAAGGGATGGCTACCAAGTGCCAACTGGCAATATGACTGGAAAAAGACCTTGAGTAAAAGGGGGAAAAGGTAAAGAAAAATTAGTTCATATGCCTAAGAGACTTCCAAGTGAGTCGGGAGGTTATCCCAGAGGTAACGTTTACGCACATCTCAGTAGGACCTCATAGACTTCCAAAGTGGATATCACCCCAAATAAAGGGGCTCTTGAGGGCCCCGGAGACACCCAGGTTCTATGTCAGGGTGGATAGCTCTGGAGTTTGGTGCCTTGCCAGTGGCCCCTAATTTGGAATTTGTGCTCCTGAGAGTGACAGAGTTGGACTCAAATATGTCTTCCCTGCACATGGCTCATCTGTCCCTTCTATTCAAACCTATACATGGTGCTGGATTTTGTAGGTGTATATCCAGAGACTGGAGTCTTTGGGCTGTCCATGTGCCAACTGGGCCCGGAATCTTGGTGGAGCTGCAACTCCTACTCTACAGCTCAATAGACTCACCCAGGACACCTGGTGGGGAGATGATGATGGACAACAGCCATCCCAGGGAATGGAAAGAGTCTGAAGCTGCAGGCAGGATAATCCTGTCCATTTTATCCATGGGATATAAGCCCCCTCTCAGTTGGAGGTGGAGTGGATATCACCATCCCAGACTCCTCTGGATTGGGGGAAGAACTATGGACTAGAGTAGACTTACTGGTATTCTGTTATAAACATATTGTGATTCAAGCAATGGAAGAAATTACAACATTAATGTGGAGTCAGTGGCCACTGGAGGCTCCAGGGGCAGGGAGAGGGAAAAGCTGTTGTAATACAGGGGCTTTCTTGGGACTTGGGAATTGTCCTGAGTGACATTACAATGACAGATATAGGCCATTTTATATCATCATATAACATGTAGAACTGTGTGCAAGAGAGTGTGGCCTACAATGTGAACTATGGTCCATGCTTAATGGCAAGGCCCCAGGATGTGTATATCCCTTGCAGGTGATGTGTCACACTAATGAAGGATGTTTATATGGGAGGTTGTGGGAGGTTAGAGAGGTGGGGCATATGGGAATCCCTATAATTTTTGTGAAACACTTATTTAATCTAAGTATTTTTTATAAAAACAAAAACATAAACAAACAAAAAAACAAATTACACATGAAAAAAAATAGTTTATACCTTGAATTCTACCTTCCTAAGGTAAAATCTAAAGCAACCTAAACTTCCCGGTTTCCCTGGCAGCCAGGTAAAGGCATACCCTGTGGAGCAAGTTGCTAGATGGTAAGTCATGGGAACACAGGCTCAGGCACCACAGAGATTCTCAACAAATGGCCACTTTATTACACAGAACAAAGGGCTCAAAAGAGCAGGAGGAGAGGTCCTGTTGTGGCCAGTCCCCCAGGGAGACCAACTGCTTGGGTCAGGGTTGGTGGATGGCAAGTCCGCATGCCCCACATTGTGTCAGAGATGAGAGACACCTGTACTGCCCAAGAACTGGGTATTTATACAACTGAGGGGATGGGGCCCTGCCACTGAGCAAAAAGCGTGTGTCAAGCAACCTTTGTGTAAAGTTCCTGCTCTGGCAAGCAGTTGGGGATGCTTGATCGAGGTTTTGGGTTCAAGGTGTGATTAGGCTGTTCCATTAGACATAATGTCTTCCCTGGGGCTGTGAAGTGGGGCATTTCACAATATCTGCAGGCAAACAAGCAAGAGGGGGAAAGGGGGTAAGTGAGGGCTGGGAGGTGGTTGTGTGTGCTCATGTTATCTCCAGCATACCCACCTAGATTTTGTCAAGTGACTTGTGGGCATTTTTTCTATTCCATGGGATGAGTTAGAGACAACGTTGTTCTAAAGTTGGTGGCGTGGCTCCGGGAGATGTTCCCGGAAGGTTTTCCTTGAGACAAGCCTGTTTTACAGATATTAGCTTACAGGTCAGTAACCAGTATTCCATAATAAATCCACCTTAATTTAAACCAGTAAGAATGGACTCTGTAGATGGCAACAAAGAATCCTGATGAATGAAGCACATTTTTCAGCACTAACTTCTTACAATCTTCCTCATGCGTCTTGTGTGTAGAGGCCTGATTATGAGTCTTGTTCAAGGGAAACTCATTTGCAAAACAAGCAGATTGATTTGTTCCCCTCACAAGATCATAAGGTTAAGGATTTCATTCCCAATGATTCAGAGTTCAGCAGGTCTGCCAGATCCCAGTTGTAAGATTATTTATGTAATCATTATTTGAATATTACTGGAACAATGGGCCAGGAAGAAGTGCACTGATCAGAGAAAATTTGCTTCAAACAGAAGTTCAGAATGCTGTGGAAGACAGTCGTGCCTGGGAGCTGGTTTTGGAATGAGGGTCTGGGATATACGTCCAGGGGTTTTAGAGATCAACATTGAGATCAGTCTCTGTATGGTAGAAGAACATGAAGGGAGATCTCATCTGATGGAGGAAAAACTGTAGAAATGTTATACAGCCTTTCTGTTGTCACCACATCTTGAGTGAAGTTCCTACACTTGTGAATATGTTTCAATTCTTGTAAAGAATATCCATAAAACTGAGACCAGTGTACAAATTACCATGGCCACTGAATGGAATCCATGTGCCCAGAGGTTGACCATAAACTGAGGGATCATTGTGAAGAAAGAGCAGATATTTACTGAAAAAGTTGGGAAGATATTGGACTTGCCTGACCATACCTGCAACATATCATTCATGTTTACCTAAATTTCTGAGGACTGTAAGGCTCTAGTAACTTCTGGAGCCTTGACTTCAGGCAAATTATAGTTGATTATGGAGCCAGATGTTAAGAGATTCACAGCACAGTGTAAATGCGATAGAGGAGATAAGGGCAAAATGCTTTGGAAGTAGAAAGGAAGAAGTGGGAAAGCCAGGGAAGGCCTCACTGAGGTGGTGGTACTACAGGTAGTTCTGTAGGGAGTTTGGATGTAGAAAAGGGAGATGTGTATTGTCAGAGAAACTGAATCACCTGCTTCCACTTGGAGAAACTTAATTGTCACTTATCTTTGGAGAGTGAGTGATCAAAACGTGTTTGAAAAATCTTTATAAGCAATTGAAAACTGTTTTGAGCAGATGAGAAGCTGTCATTTTTATGCAATTTGTAATTTAATGGGGACGTGAGTGACAACAAGGTGTACAACTACGTACAAATAAAAAGCAATTTTTAAAACATCGTAAGGAGGGAGGGTTGAGAAATACAATTGCTTTTTTATGTTAGCAAAAGTGCACATTCTAATTTCTGAACTTCTCTTACAGTATCTTTTGAGTACAAGGCTTTGTCTGATTTCTTGACTTTTCCTCTGTGGGCGGAACATTTTCCTTCTGTCTTTCTTACCTGTGAGAAGATCTGAAGCTAGCGGATGGGAAAAGTATGATTAATGCTTTCGTTGTTCTTTCAAGTTTGACCAGTTTGAATTTGCCTTTTGGAGCTGTGGGATTTAGACTCTGACCTTTCTAAATTTTTGAAACTTCCTATGAAAAGAAATGCCTTTATCTATGTATGTCTCAAAGATCATCTTCTCCACCCTCAATTTTTGAATTTAGCTTTGAAACTATTCTAAAATATAGTTTAACACATAAACCCAAGGTTTTCATCATATGCCACAGGCCCTGGGTCAGTGCTTTTCAATCTTTAATGGGCATATGAATTGCCTGGTAAAGCCCTGATTCAGTTTTAGCAGGTGTGAGGTGGGGCTGCGGATGCTGCTGGTGGGTGAACCACACATTGAGAAGCAAGACAGTAGGTGATGTTCTGAACGGATGAAATAGGCCAGGCCCAGAGGCTGGAATATGCCATCAGGGAAGACTTCTTGTTCCCCTCTATTTCCTTTACCCAGCTTGAGAAGCTGATATAATGTAATTTATAACGTTCCCTTTGTCTAAAGGAAAAGAGGAAATTATTCATTTCAGGACCTCTGTGAGTACTCTTATTTTCAGTTATTTTGGGGGAGGGGGTCTTTGTTAAAGGAAATGAAACAAAGTCCAGTTATTTTCAGAGAATTTCAGGATACTTTGATCAATATTAGATTACTGTAGCCTCATAGGAGCTGAGATATATATTTATGTCTCACCCATCTGAAAAAGTCACTTCAAACAAGAATAAGAAAGTGAACTGTCCTTTTCCTCACTGCACATATTTAACCCCAGCACATAATATGACAGAAGGTTGTGTGTTGTTGAAGGTGGTGGGTGGTCATTTTTATGACAGATTAGCAAAACCAGTTTGTTCCTATTGCTTTGTCATGAAGTAGAAAAATTCCTCCTGGGAGATCTCCTATGTAAAATTCTTGTTAGCACCCACCACATTATTTTGTTCCTTTTGGTCCTGGGGATCTTCTCTTATTGTCCCCCATCAATTGTTGGGCAAACATGCACAATTAAATAAATCCTCCATGCCATTCATTGTCAGCCAAACAGGTTAGTGTGTCCCTATTACGTTCCAGGCAACACAATAGGCAATAGATACAACAGTGAGCAAAACAGCGTCTACGTACTCTAGTGCTTAAAAAAAATCTTAGCAGAAATATTTAATCACAATTGCTGCCAGTGTTTAATTTACTCTTCCCTTCCATTTATCACAACAACCCCTATGGCTGGATTTCTTGGTGATAGCAAGAGGAAGAGATATCTCTGAGATAGTAAGCTCACACAAAAACTAGTAACCCAAGCCCACTCACTAAGCCTCTTTGAAAATGATCTCTACGATCATTATCTTATCCGAAGGGCCCTTTCTTCATCACTCAGAAGCACTCATTAAGCATCCACATGTGCAAAGCACACACTGTATGTCTTGGCATCAGGTAGCATTTGATATACTGTAGTTGGGTAGATGAGAATCATGGAAAGAAGCCCTTTACTTACTGAGACTTTTGCTGTCTGGCAATTACTGGGAGAATATCCATTTTGTTGTTCCATCTCAGGGTGATGGTTTTTGGGTCTTATCTATGTCCCACAAATTGAGACTAAGTGGCAGTTCCTTGACGAAGCCCTTCCTTTCTCTTTCAAGTCACCTTATCCTTGGAGTTGCAAACTATAAATATACCTTTGCTATAGGAGTGTATATATAAATATATATTTATTTATCAGCTTATATATTATATTCATGGGTTTGTTTCCTTTCTATAACCTTGTACCTTTTGTATTTTGTAAGGCATAAAAGGAGATTTGGTCTAGCCTGACATGCTTTATGTGTTTGTATCCTGGGGAATCAATTACTTTGTTACTGATACTTCATTTATTAGCTAAGCTGGCCTAGTCACTAGGTCCTCAGAAGAGCTCTCCCTCATTACCAGCCCTCCAGCGAGTCAGAGAGGAAAAGCCCTATAGCCTTGATGTGGTTTATGCCCTTCAGGTGCCCAAGGGATATATGCTGAGGAAAATGAGTCTAAGTATTGAGGATAATCTTGAATGCTTTTTAACTACCTTCTCTTATAAAATTCTAAGCAGCCAGTAAAATTACCACATTAAAAAAAAAGAAGAAAGGAAAAGAAATGATCTTTCTGAGACCATTATTCAAATATAGTCTTATCTATCTGTGATTGCAAAGAAGATAAGACCTGGTCTATTTCTCAAGAATGAAAACTATCAACGAATGAAAACTATCAACTCAAAGTCAAGACTGTCAAGAGACAGCTTCTCAAAGAACGCTGCTGAACAAGGAAGAGTCAACTACCGTGGGGATGTCATTCCATAAGCTCAACATAACCATGGTGGGTTGGGAAAGTCTGGCAATGAAGCTAGGGAATCCACAAGACACACATGCATGCACGCACGCACACACACCCACACGGCATTTGTCACACAGACTTCTAAATGGAGCAGCAAGGCTGCTCTTCCCTATAGCACCAGTGTGTTTTTGTAATCAGGCCAGACACTCCTGTTTCTTAGGCTAAAGAAGAATTGGAGAGATATCTTAGAGAAAGATAAGGATTCATATTGTATTGCTCCCCTGCAATCTTTTGATTTTGATGATACTGTGATCCTTTTCTTATGACTTAGGCTTTACTGCCACTTGTGATACCCCATCATGACAATAGCTGTAGAATATCAAACTTCCTTGTTTCCTGAAGAATGACTATAGCATCTCTTCTTGCTTATCAGCAGTTGATGCACAATTACACCACTTGAGCAGTGAATGAGTAGACACAGGCTTCTTGAATGTGTGGTTTCCATTTCTGTAAAGATTAATCTCCCCAAACTGGTGGAAATTACTGTCATCAGGTACTTGAGATCCATGGCCTCAGAATCCCCGCCCCCTGCCTTTTTTTTTTTCTGTGCTAAAGAGAGGTGGATTCTGAATCATTGACAGTTGTACAACATGACAAGCAGGGGAGAGCTCAGCAAGACCTTGATAATTTGCTAAACTATACAAGCTGGGACACAAGTTTGCTAAAAAGAGTTGTAGTCTTCCTGTAATAAGCATCTTTTTAGTTCTATACAGTAAACCTCTAATTAATGACATGTATTTGGAATGAATTCCTTTGCTTATGAAACTGGTAAAGAGGAAAAGTTAACTGTTAGTTGTTGGTGGGAGGGGTAGATAATGAAGTAGATTTTCAAACAAACAAACAAAACAAACAAAAAGCACCACAAAGCCTGGGTTGCATTTAATATTTGAAAAGCATATTACGTATGGAGTCTGCTTATTACATCTAAATCTCTTTTATTCCTAGATTTTATCACATCAAGCCACAATTATTATATTAGAATTCTGGTGGATGTTCATTTGAATAGGAGTGAACCTTAAATATAAAAATGTTTTAAGCAACTAAAAAATCATAATGGAAAATATAAAAAATAATATATTTTTAAATAATATATATACATGAAAGGAAAATTATTATTATCAACTTCATTAACTTCGTTTTCTTTTTTAATTCTAAAGATGAAAACAAAAGCAATATGTAAATCGTACATCTCTCAGGAATTCTTTCTGTTCCCATAAAATTAATTTGCAACTGATCAAATTTAAATGGAAAGACTGTAAGCAAATAGGCTCTTTTAGCAAAATAGGAATTAAAAAGCTTACTGGGAGAAAAATAATTACCTACCAATGTCTTTTCTTTTCTTTTTTTGAGGTAATGGTGCTGGGGATTGAACCTGGGACCTCATGTGGGAAGCCAGTGCTCAACCACTGAGCCACATCGGCTCCTCTGAGTTGGTTCCTTCACTTGTTTGCGTTGTTTTTAGGAGTTACTGGGAACAGAACCCGGGATATTCCCATGTGGGAAGCAGGCACTCAGCTGCTTGAGCCACATCCACTCCCCTACCACTGTGTTTATATTCCTGCTTTTAAAAGCACACCAAAAGTGTCAGTTAATAATAAACCAAAATTTCCTCATGTGTTTTAAAAGGGAAATCATTTGGTTTTTAGTTTGTATCTTAATATCTTTGTAGAGAATATAAATATATGATTAATAAATGATATTAGGGTAAACTTCCTTGAGCATCTCTCTAAGACTTTTTCTGGGGTACATGCTGTTATAATCAACTCCAAGTTTCCATACTGGAATATTTTTTTTTTACTTTACAAACCATTTATTAGTGACGATTATTCATCATTGTTTCTCTCTGGAACTGTGACAGAAAAAAGACTTTCTAACATAATGAAAAAGACTATAGTTAAAGATTAGTACATCTAGCATATACTCTCTCTTTTTTTTGTATATTCTTTTATTTATTTTAATTTTTAATCAATTTTTTTGGGGGGGTAACATCAATTACATAATTGTTACACAGAAATTTTAGGGGTACCCATATGTCCTACCTCCCACACCTCCCACAACCTCCCACATATACATCCTTCATCAGTGTGGCACATCACCTGCAATAGATATACACATCTTGGGGCTCTGCCACCAAGTATGGACCACAGTTCAGACTGTAGACCACCCTGTCTCCCACACAGTTCTGCATGATACATGATGATATAGAATGGCCTATATCCTCCATTGCAACATCACCCAGGACAATTCCCAAGTCCCAAAATAGCCCCTGTATTACAACTGCCCTTCCCTCTCCCTGGCCCCAATGCGTCCAGTGGCCACTGGCTCCACATAATTTTGTAATTTCTTCCATTGTGTGAATCACAACAAGTCTATAATAGGACACCAGCAAGACCACTCTAGTCCATATCTCTTCCCCCAATCCCGAGGAGTCTGGGATGGTGATGTCCCCTCCACCACCAAGTGAGAGGGGGGCCTATATCCTGTGGATACGATGGAAGAGATTATCCTGCCCGCAGCTGCAGACTCTCTCCATTCCCCAGGAAAGCCGTTGTCCATCATCATCTCCCCACTAAGTGTCCTGGGTGAGTCCATTTAGTTGTAGAGTAGGAGTTGCAGGTCCACTGAACCCTGGACCCAGCTGGCACATGGACAGCCCATAGTCTCCGGTCTCTGGAAGTACACCTAAAACTCTGGCATCAAATATAGGTTTGAATAGAAGAGACAGATGGACCATGAGCAGTGAAGACACATTTCAGTCAGACTCTGCCACTCTCAGGAGCACAAATTCCAAAGTAGGGCCCACTGGTAAGGCTCCAAACTCTGGGGCTATTTGCCCTGATATAGGACCTGGATATCTCCAAAGCCCTCAGGAGGCCCTCTGTTTGAGATTATATCCATATTGGAAGCCTAGGAGGTCCTACTAGGATCTGCATAAGTGTTACCTCTGGGTTGACCTCCCGACTCACTTTGAAGTCTCTTAGCCCTATGAACTCATTTGCCTTTACCATTTCCCCCTTTTATTCAAAATCTTTTTCCAGTCATACAAATTTCCCGCTGGCATTTGTTAGTAATCCCTCATTGCCAGGGAAGCTCATCCCTGGGAGTCATGGCCCATGCTGGGAGGAAGGTAATGCATTCATATGCTGAGTTTGGCTTAGAGAGGCCACATTTGAGCAACAAGGAGGTTCTCAAGGGGCAACTCTTAGGCAACCCATAACACTAGGCTGTTTAATTTCAAGAGCAAAGACTCATAAGTCTAGGCATCAATAACAAGGGCCCATCAATAGATCATACTCCTTTGCCAGACACTGCCCCTGAACTTGGGGGGCTGTTGCTTCTCTCCTGGAGAATATGGCAGAGCTCTCCAGGATGGGAATTCAGTGTTCTCCCATTTATTGAGTAATTCTTCACCCTGTGACCATGCCCCGTGAGCATTTGAACAATTATGCATACCTTTTATGGATGTTCAGGTGGACTTCCTCCCATGTCCCCCCAACCCTGATACGCCCCCCACCAATGATCCTCTCCCATCCCTGTTGTGACCCTTCTGTGATCCATAGCCTCTTCAAAGGTGATGCCATAACAATAGCCAATTGCAATGAATAGGAAAATGAAATAATAATGATATTTAAATGTAAGAGTTAACATATATGAGAACTTAAAAATAAAAAATAAGAAAAAAATGTTTAAATAGAAAAAAAATATTATTAAAGGATTGGGTTGTTTAAAATGTGAAATTATATATATATATATATATAATATATAATTTTTTTTCCATTTTGCCTTGCTGGTGCAGTATCTGGTGTCCAGTCTGTTCCATGGCACCTTCCTCTTCTCACTCCCAAGCATCCCACCATTTTTCATTTAATTTTCAAAGAAGTTTTAGTCACAGCAGAGTCACACACAGAATACAAGACATTCTCATATACACAACCTCCTCCTCCATTCCCCTCACCCCATACCAAAACCTTTTTGTATGTGGATGGCAGTACCAACATAACTGACATACAGGTAGTGAAACATAGTTCCCAAACATTGTCATTAGTCCACATCAATGTCCACATTTTAGATAGTACACTTTTATAAATTTTGATGACATTCTCCCTGTTCTGTGTCCATCACTGCAAGGCAATGGAAAACACTTCAACTGAACACTAAATGCCCCTTGTTTGATCCACTCTGTCCCTCCCTCCCCCTCCCCCCAGGGTCTACATCATCCCCCTGACATGG
>PVKH010012028.1:0-17482 GCA_004027955.1 Chaetophractus vellerosus | reverse complement strand
ATTTAATTATGAATTCCAAAAATATAGATTAGATTATGTTTGTAAGCTGGTCTGTTCATCTGGGCATGATTGAGTTGTGAGTAGGGCGTTAACTGCCAGGTCAGTGAGACATTGAGCCCTGCCCCTTGGTGGGCATGGTCTCAAGTAGAAAAGCAGACTGAGAGAAGCAGATTTGAGAAGCAGTTCTGATGTTGGAGTGAGCCGATCGCCGGATAGGCTACAGCTGGCCTTGTGGAGAGACGCAACGCAGAGAGTCTCATAGTCTTCAGCTGAACTCGTGAAGGAAACAGAAGCTAAGCCCGGAGAGAAACGCAGCCCCGGGAACAGAGGAACCCGGAAGACTGAACCCTGGAGACGTCGGCAGCCATCTTCCTCCAACACGTGGACTTGGGTATGGGAAGGAATTTACGCTTCGTGGCCTGGTAACTGTAAGCTTCTACCCCAAATAAATACCCTTTATAAAGACCAACCAATCTTTGGTATATTTCAAAAGGCACTCCTGTGGCTAACCAAAACACACATGAAGCTGTAGTACATTCTATTTCATACTGCCTAGTACTTTCAAGTACTAAGATACTATAATTTATACACTATTCCGTCCATTTATATGTGATATATTTCCTTTCCTCAATTAACATATGGCTATGAAACAGTGAATATATTGAAGAGTTCTCTAGGAGTAAAAATTGTTACATCATGGATTTACAGATCTTCAAATGTGCCAGATACTGTTAAATTATTTTCCAAAGTGTTAATTGCATTTTATATTCCCATGGGCACTGTGTAGCATCCCTACTGCTTCATATTCCTTCCCATACTTGATAGCATTAAGTGCTTCTTAGGTGACCTTTTGATGTTTAATATTATACAAAAATAAAAATAAAGAAACCACAGGTACTAGGCAGTGCTTTAGAAATGAAATTAAATCTCCATATAAGAGCATTGTGCAATTTCACATTTATGTGGTACTTAATCTTTCCTTATTCTGCTTCTAACCTATTCAATATTGATGTTATTCTTTTAATTCTCCCTTGTTTATCCTTCTGCTCCCCATCTCTATCACCCTTACATAGGTATAGACACACAGATTTATTTGTCTTCTAGTTTACAAAAGAGAAGTAGGTTTAGAAATAAACTTTAAAACTTTATTACTATATCTATGGAGAACTAATATTAAATATAGAGTAAGTAGATCTGCCTGAATTCAAATGTAGTAAGATATGTATAATAGTTAGGATGGGTTTAAATCAATTCACACGAATATCAAAATATAGCAATAGGCACTTTTACTTTTCTATGCTTGAAGAAGCTTCTTCATTCCTCAGACTAGGGAAGCAGGTCTTTCATTTTTTATCTATAAACTTTGAAACAATAACCTTTGATTTAAAAAAAAAAGAAAAAAGAATGTGTGTTGATAACTTGGATAACTCAAAATGCGTTTCCATAGTGTTTGTGCCAAATAAAAATTATACTCTTGATAACCATTCCACATAAACAGTTTAGACCTCCCTCCAAATTTTGTTTGGATGCGGAAACACACATTTAGTGACAATGCCGCCAGAGACACACACCAAGAAGGAACGAAAAGGTTCATTATTCACATAATGATTCTCCCTGAGGGCAGCAGGGAGGCTCCCAAGCAGGTTCAAATGGCTTGAGAGAGAGGGGAAAGGACACTAGCTTGGGGACTTCATGTGAATAAGGGGTGTGGCCAGGCTGAGGGTTCCCTTGTGTAATTTGAATTTCCCTCTGATGTTAAAGGGTGTGCATGTGAGTTGTATGGTAGATTGTGAGTATCTATGACTTCTGATCCTTCAAAACCAATTAAAATATTATATATATGTATAAAACATTGATATTAATATATATTTCCTAGCCTATAATAAGTGCTCAATAAATATTGATTAAATGAATGTGTGGGCAAACTTCATGATTAGCAGATATAATTATGTATTAAGAGATTTTGGTAAGACAGTCATTTCATATTGTGATAAGTAAATTAAAGGGCATCGGTATTTAAAAATAGGTGACTTGTAAAGAAGTTTTCTTATGGTAATAGCTCAACATTGCTGGTTGAAAATAAAATTTAACAGCTGTTCCTCTGCAAAAAATTTAGTGTATTAGTTTCTGAACCATTAAACTTAGCAATTTAACAAAAACAGTTTTTATACTCAGAACTTATCTCAATTATTTATATGTTTACTTATTTTTCTCCTATATCTCTCCACTTGAAAGTGTTTGAAAATTTGGGTTCTGGAGCCAAACTTCATGGCTTCAAAGCCCACCTTCATTAGCTTGTGATCTTGGCTAATTTATTTGGAATGGAAACCGAGTAATGACACATCAGCAATGTGAAAGTCTACAGGAGAAGCATTTCAGGAAGGGAGAAGAAGCAGCACAAAGGTCCAAAAGCCAGAATGAGGGCATTGTGAGTGGAACACAGTGAACATGGATGAGTGGGGAGAGGTGAGGTCATAGAGATGTGTATTTGGGTGGGGAGAAATTGTGCGGGACCTTGAAGACCATGTAAAGGCTAATGAGAACTTAATGTAAATTTGGTTAAACAGATAACTTTTCTTCCACCAATCATCTCAGCTCAGTTGCTCTAAGTGAATACAGGACATTTACATGGGAAAAAATTGTCATGATGGAAAGAAAAGTAGTCCATGAAGAGGGAAAGTGAACATCTGTGTTGTGAACTGCACAACACAGCACAATCTCTTCACCAAAGGGAGAGATTACCAAAAAGGATACATAAGGTTTTCGGGAAAAAGAATGTTGCTGGGGGAAATGCGTTGTTTATCTTTATCCTGATTTCAATGTGGAGCTGAATTTATGATTATACAGCTAAAATTGTTGATGAACTTTGAGTCAGAATAGAAGAGTGTGGAGAATGATGCTCATTCAAATAAAACTCACCTTCTCATGACTGTAAGTGCCTCTGGTGGTTTTACTCCTGCCCTTTAAACTTGTTTCCTCTCATGCCTAGACATGATTAGATAAACACTGCAAAATCTCTCTTGGGTCTCTTTGAACACCCAAGGTAAAGCGGCCTTGCCTCTGAGTCAGTCTATCACATCATTTGTTTCATTCATTTTTAGCACTTTTCACAGTTAGAATTTATTTTGATTATTTATGTTTGTGTATTTACTGCCTAGATATCTCCACAAGAAATTGTTGAAAAAAAGTAGGGTTTGGAGCCAAACAACATGGGTTCAAATTTTACCTCTGGCATGTACTAGCTTGTGACCTTGGGAAACAGATAAATTTCCAAACTTCAGTTAATTATCTTGGAATCAGAAATAGCAGTACCTACTTCATAAGACTCTTATAAAGTTTAAACATGACATGGCCTTCATAGTATCTGTTGCATTGTATTCAATAAACGAGTTTTCTCTCCAAAAAAAATAAATAAATAAAAATTTAAAAAATTAAAAAATATATTGAGAGTGCTATATATTATGAAGACAGAAATTACAAATTATTTACAATGCGTTTATATTAGCTACCTTTGAACAAGCCCATTCACTTTAGGGAAGAATATATTTCATCACCATGCCTCTTGTAATGGCCCTACAATATTTATGTTTTCATGATATATATTCTAAATGCTTTGTCAAATGCTAACAACTGTTCTCATTACAAATTCATTTTCTACACAGAAAGGAGAAATGCGTAAACCCCTGAACCAAAGAACCCAACATATGTAGGCAGTTTATTTTAATCATTGTCATGCAATTTTTTGCTAAGGAACAAGTAGAATATTTTTAGAAACATACTATAAATATAATTGCTAGAGAATGTCTAGTATAAAACAAAAAAATATATAAAATATATGAATTACCAACTTTGCAATAATATAAAATCAGTATTTTAAATAAATCTTTTATTGGATTAGGTTATAAATGTGAGGATTTGTTGTAACTTGGACAAGTATCAGATTCTGCATCTCTTATGATTCAGATACATATGTTCTATGGTAAAAAAATTCATTCAATCTGTATGTATGTGTGTTTATATGTATGTGTATATAAGTGTATATGCATGCAGTTATATGTATGTTTGTATATGTATGTATACATATATATTTTAGACAATCCAACATTATATTACTGTTTTTTAAGAAATCATGTTTATAAGTAGCACATATCTAACATTGAAATTTATATCAAATTGGTTATCCAATCATAGACTTCAGAAGAAATGAGAAATTGAGAGTCCGATTAGGATCTAAATTGAAGAGAGAGAGAGCTTTTAACGTAAAGGGAATAAACTGAAGAAGACAGGACTATGCTAAATATTATAATGTGAGGCTGAGGACAACCAGTAGGATTTTTTAATTTTTGAGGAGGGGATGAGAATAACTTCTTATATTAGAATGAATTATAACCAAAATAAGTGAGAGTAGGAGAGTGGAAAAAGTCTTTTCCTTTGCAGTAGTTTGCCTGAGGCTGTCTCAGTAAAACTACTGAGAAAGTAACAAGAAGTAACACAGAAATAACTGAAATAACAATGTGCATGACACCGTACTGAGAGAATGTATTATATTTATTCCTCAAAAGCAACCCTATAAGCCAGAAATGTTATTATCCCATTTTATACATCAGGGAATAAAGGCCCGCATTTTCTCACAAACATGCAGATATTAAGGAACTCAAATTTATAAGCCAGACATTTTCATTTCTAATTAGAAATTATATCCTAGTGAAAGCTTGGGCTTTAAATTTTAAATGAGGTAAAATAGTAACTACTTGAAGATTTAAGGTAAGGAGAATTTTCTTGATTAGATGTATTGATGCAATCCTTTTATCTCTATGCAGATGAGAATTCCTTCTCAGAATTTCAGAAATTATTTTTAGAATTCGTATTTTTTTCATATTCCTGCTTCTCTTTGCTGTTTTTAGAGTATACTCTAAGTTTACTAACTCTACTTTCTTAATTTCACACATTCAATCTTCCATTTTTAGACCAGAAACCACTTAATAGAGGGACTTTTTCATCCTTTGATATCACCTACTAATAATCTCCTGTTTCCTCATTTTGACCCGCCTCCTCTCCATATCTGACATGGGTATAACCACAATCTAGTCACTCTTGCAATGTTGTATGAGATTATACACAGGGTCATTTTGAAATAGTGTTATTTCCTGAAATTTGTTTCTTCTCTAAACTCATGTGAGGTTAAAGCGTAAGAAGGAAGGGAATTCAGTGCAGAGACAATCTATTTAAAAATCAAATACATGTTCAAAGAACATCCATAGACATCTGTAAAATGTGATGAGTATTAAATATAAAATATATATATTTCCTAGGAAATGAATCCAAAGTTCACGTTGGTAGAGAAAAAAAAAATTCCACACAATTGTTAAAAGTGTCCTTAGAAAACTATTCTTGCTATTATGTTGTATGTGTCTTAGATCTCCCAGCCCTTTATTTGACTTCTTTTTCTTGTAGTCACCCTCTGCCTCCATTTCCCTCCTGGAATGCCTTCCTGCCCTCTCTTCCTGTGCAAAGTTGCTAGTCAGCACGTGAGAACCAGTGTGAGCAGGCCAGCTTTTTATACATAGGGATTTTAATATTCTGACTGTTGATAAGCATTTTCAATATGACAATCAGTATTGGTCTTTTACTGCTGTGTAATAAATTGCCACAAACTCAGTGGCTTAAAAACAACACAAAATTTTTATCTTGAAGTTCTGGAAGTCAGAACCCATAAAATCAAGATTCCAGACTTATGGGAGTTTAGAGTCCTACAATCAAGATGTTTTCCTGCTGGTTGGTCTAGGGGAGAATCTGATTCCTCGTATTTTCCAGTTTCTAGAGGCCACCTGCATTTCTTGGCTCATGGTGCCTTCCTCCATCTATAATGCACTTTGCTTCAACCGTGCTTGCATCATTATATCTCCTCTCTCACTTTGACCTCCTTTGCCCTTCTCCTATAAGAACTCTTATGATTACTTTGTGCACACTAGAATAATCCAGGATTACCCTTCCTTCTCAAGATCCTTTATTTATGCACATCTGCAAAGTCCCTTTTACTGTGTAAAGTAACAAATTCATAGGTTCTGGGGATTAGGATGAGGGGAGAGTGTAGAATTATTCTTTCTTCCACACCCTTACCTGCATGTTTCTCTCCATCTATTATTTTCTACTCTCTATAAACCTGTGACTTTTTCTGTGATTCTTGCTTTGAAAACCAAATTTTAAAAGAAGAAAGAAAAGATAATATAACTAATTCTGTTGATCTCGTTATTGGGCAGATTTCTCTTAACAGACCCTTATATTAAAGGATCACCTTACACATCAACTATTTGACTCAGGACCCAATCTTTGGTCCAGTAAGTTGTAGAGATGAAAGACCATACAACACAAAACATGTTAAGCTTACACAGTATTACTTTGGTTATTATTTCTGATGGGATGGTGGATAGGATAGATGTTGAGAGTCTAGTTTACTTCTTTGTCTTTTTTTCAATGGCTCTGGATGAGATGACGACTGGTGAGATGATGATAAAGATCCTTTCGGGAAGAAGGAAAGGCATGAAGGAAAACAAGGATGCCTGGCTAGTGTGGTGCTTTGTGGGCCATGAAAGCTGTAAGGTGCAGTCATCACCATTGAAATGTGAGTGATGACAGCAAGCCAAATAAGCAGAGTTTTAGGAATAGACAGCAGCTAGGGGTATAAATAGGATTATGGACTAGAAAGTATCTGTTTTAATATATCAATTTTAAATTGTAATTAGTTATATTCCCTCCATTCTAACTCCTCCTCTGGTATTTGTACAACTTGGGGACATTAGGACAAACTAGAAACTTGTGATGGTACTTATAAGAAATGCAAATTTCCAAATATAAAATAATACTATGGGGGAAAATATCAGTAAGAGGATCAAGTTGTTAAGTAGAGGTGTAGCTGGGATGTTGTGATTGTGAATGAGGAAACAATTTCTGTATTCTTTATGTTCCTTTTTGATGGCTCCATAAATTGGGCTTGGAAATATATGAAGAAAAGCAGTTTAAGGAGTAAGGGCACATGCTGAGTTTAGTTTTTGTTATGTTCCTTAGACTTCAGCAAAAATATTAAAAGGTATGTCACAGCAGTTTATCTTCTCTTTAAATAAAAATGTTAGACAAATAGATAGAAGAAATGTGGTAGATTGGATTTTGATCAAAGCATAACTCCTAAGATCTTGGTAACTAAGACATATAAATACAAAGATGATAAAAAATATGAACTCATAACACAGTAAAGAAAAGTATACAATGATGTTAGTCAAAGAGAGGGTTCTAGCACATCCCTTCAGGATGATTTAAATTTGGGTCTGTCCATTTCAATAGTTGTAACCAGTTCATGTTGTAATTTGAAAACTATGAAGTATTTGTAACCACCAAATTATTGTATGGCAAAAAGTAGGGAGGTATGGTATATACTTCGGAAAACAAAATAAGGAATCATAAATATTTGGATAACAGTGAAAGGCCAAAACTAATAACAATAGTTTTAAAGTGAAAGTATAAGGTCTTGTCCCCATATCAAAAAAAAACAAAAACAAAAACAAAAAAACTGCAAAAAGGATAGGATCACTTAGCAGTAGCATGTGTGATTTTACTTAACAGTGAGATCCATGTGAATCAATAGTGGGATATGTTTCCAAAAGAGCTAATGGGACCTTATATTTTATGAACAGAAATATAGTAACGAAATTGAAAAGTGATAACTAGCTCACACTGGAGTTTTTTCAGTCTGAGTACTACAATGTGAGGTGGTTGGTCAAATTGGAATACATTCAGAAAACCGCAACTGTGAGGTCAGTGAAGATGAGGAAATATAATGGATGACATCAAAAGAAGTCAGCTGATTGTCCCACAGGAGGCAGCCCTGGTACAATTCCTGACTGAATTTGATTAGCATAATAAGAATGGATACATGTCCCTAAGCAAGCTCAAGTTCACCAAGCTCCCAAAGCCAGGTTCTAGTCAAATTGTCAATTCAACGAGTTAGACAAAAAATTTAATTAATTAATTAATTAAAAAAAAAAAACAACCAGTAATGCTAACGGACTAGTCAATTCTTTTGTAGGAGAACATATTTTCCTCCTGTCAATAAATTATACAGTGAGCCAAATTGCAATCAGAAAGCAGCTTGATGAATCTTATCATGTTAATGGAACTAGATTTGACGTGAAACCACATAAATGAAAGCCCTGGTTCAAGTGCTTATATGGAAATTATCAATAGTTACCTCTATTATGTGTATATGTGTGCATATGACTGCTATTCCAGAGACATACATACATCCACACATATTTATGTATATACATATAATGTCCTTGATCATGAAAAGTACCCACATTTGTATAAATGACTAAAATTGAAGAAATGTCTTCAATTACCCCTAATACATATTGATTAGAAGATGCATGTGTTGGTTTGGAGCTGTATGTACCCCAGAAAAACATGTTCTTAGAGTGAATACATTCCTGAGTGTGTAAACCTACTGTAAGTAGAAACTTTTGATGAGGGTACTTCAATTAAAGTGGACAACCTCACTCATTCAAGATGGATCTTAATCCTCTCACTGGAGCCCTTTATAAATGAGAGAGAGAGAGAGAGAGAGAGAGAGAGAGAGAGAGAGAGAGAGAGAGAGAGAACACTGAAGCAAGAAGCTGAAATCAATGAATCCTGAAAGAAAAGGGAAAGGCCCCCTGATGTTACCATGTGCCCTGCCATGTAGCAAAGGAGCCAAGGATATCCTGCAGCCAGCCTTTGGGAAGAAAGTATCACCTTGATGATCCCTTGATTTGGACATTTTCCTGACCTCAAAACTGTAAGCTAATAAACTCCCATTTTTAAGCCAACCCATTTCATGGTATTTGCTGGAGTAGCCTAGGAAACTAAAACAATGCATCTTAATTTTAGAAATGTTAAAATGTGACAAAATAGTGTATACTAAAATAGATGAAACATGGTACATCTAGCACTGCCAGCCAGAGAAATGTTTGGTCACTTACAGGGAATTTGCATATCTCTTCTCTGAGAGTAAATATAACTCTTGATGTCATGGTTTTTTACATTATATCCCTGTTCTTTGATGGTAGATACCTCATATCTGTGTCCCAAATACTGCCTAATGATATTGCTCTTTCTGTTTTATACCTGTAAATACTTAGACACATTTAGAGAATCCTTTCCTAAATGGCAGGCTTACAATCCACATTTCCTCTGGCACTAGAACCTATGCACTTACATTATTTCATACTGCTCTAAAGAATGGCAGGCAAGGAGGACGGTCCATTATTAGAAAAGGCAAGATTTAAAGAGAATGCATTTCCTATGTAAATTCGAGGATAGGTAAGTAGGAGATACATAAGGGGGAGAGAGAAACAAAAGAGGAGATGGGGTACGGAGGATATAGCTTCCAAATTAATTATGCAAGATAACTACCATTTTTTAATGTTTTTTGACCAAAATGAATACAGATATATAGCAACCATCCCATTGGAATGAAAGAAAATTAATTTTGGACATAATTGAAGCTCTCTCCTCCATATGGTCATATAAGAATCTGAGACACTTACATAGTATCAAGTGAAGAGCAGAAGGTCCCTTACCTTAGTCCATCAAGGTTGTCATTGATGTCCTCTCATTACTAGATTAAATGTTCCTTAAGGCACATGAATTTGTTTCTCCCATGTCAAGCAAGCCTCTTCCTTTTCATTCCCAACTGTCCTTGCCACCAGACAGTAGTACATGGTCTCTGGCACTTACTGAGTTCTTTTTTTAAACATTTTTTAAAAATTTAATTTGAAAGAAATTTTAGATGGCATAAATGTTACATTGAAAATATAGGGGTTTCCCAGATTTCCCATTCCCTCTCCCTTCCCATTAACATCATGTTTTCCCCATTAACATCATCTTTCATCAATGTGGTACATTTGTTAAAATTGATGAACACATATTGAAGCATTGCTACTGATCATGATCTATAGTTAATATTATGGTTTACACTTTACACATAAAACACAATTTTATGTTTTGACAAAATGTATAATGGCCTGTACCCATCCTTTCAATATCATGCGGGACAATTCCAATGTCCCAGAAATGCCCCATGCTGCACCTATTGTTCCCTCTCCCTCCCCTCCGAACCTCTGATGGCCACTGCCTTTTATCAATGTTATAAGTTCTTCCATTGCTAGGATAGTAATAAGTCTACTTTAGTCCATAGTTGTATTCTACCCTTATATTTGTTCATTCCTCAATCTTGAGGATTTGGGGATGGTGATGCTCATTCTGTTATTGATTGAGAGGGGGCTTAGAGTCCATGGGGCAGATGGATGGAACTGTTTTGTCTGCAGTTGTAGATACTCTCTGTTTTTTGGGACAGGTGTTGTCCATCATCATCATTTTGTTGTCCTGGGCGAGTCCAGTGAACTGGAGAGTAGATGTTGCAACTGCTGAGATTCAGAGCTCAACTGGCATATGAACAGATCAAAGATTTAAGTTGCTGGGCCATATATTTAATAAGTATATTGCTCATTATAGGGGCAGAAGAGCCATGTGTAGGGAAATTATAAATGAGTCTAAGTGTTACATTGAGGAGCATATATTCCAAAGTAAGGCCCACTGACAGGGTGCTAAATTCCTGAGATTGTCTGCCCTGCCTATAATATCCAGATGTCTGTAGAGCCCTCAAAAGCCCCACTGTTTGAGTCACTGTTTACTGTGACAGCAAATGAGATCCCCCTGAGTTGAGCATAATTGTTACCTCTGGAATGACACCCTGACTCATTTTGAAATCTCTTAGCCATAAAAACTCATTTATATTAAATATTTCCTCCGTTTGGTCAAGGTTGTTTTCCAAAAGCATCACTAGTTGGTGCTTGGTAATAATCCCTCAGTTCCAGGGAGGCTCATCCCCAGGAGTCATGTCCCACACCATGGCAGAACATTTTGATTTAGAGAGAAGCCACATTTGAGCAACAACAGGCTTTCAGAAATTAACTCTTGGGCACTATATTTTATGAGCATCAGTTTCAATTTCACAAGAACAAAGTTCATAAGTAAAACCATCAATATCAAGGGCCTGGGCATAATTTTCTGCCCTCCTTCCTAAGGCCCTGCCCATGTACTTGGGGGATTCTTGCCATTCTATTAAAGAATGTAACAGGACTTCCCAGGTTGGGAATTCATTATTATTTCAATTTTTCTATGTGTCCCCATCCACCAAGATAACATCCCATGACCATTTAAACATATTCATATGCTAGAAGCATGCCCCAGGTACACCCCTCCCCACACATCCCTCCATCACTGATACCCCATACTAGTGGTCCTCCCCTGCCACAGTTATGACCCTTCTGCAATCCAAAACATCCCCAAACACAAAGCCAAAAAATAAAAATAAAATAAAAACCATAATAAATTAATAAAAACAATAAATAAAATTAAAAAATAAAAAATTCTTAAAACCAAAAGAAAATATGTTCATATAAATTTGCTTTTGACCCTGCAAACCTGTCTACCCCCAAAATACTTGTCTAAGATATGGGGTGTAAAGAGTCACAGATATAGTATGGACAGAACACAAATTAATCTCTGTAACATTCCCTTAAGTTTCTTCAAATATATTTTTCAAATATACTTTCCAAATATAGTCTTCAAACATTTTAAATATTGTTACATAAAAGAGGGATTATTTTTTATTCCACATGTCTCCACGTGAAAATATGAAACCAATGGATAGAATTTCTCTGGAGATAAATATTAGTTTTATAGGAAGGGAATTTCTAAGTTACAGTTTTCAGGAATAGATTCCCTATTGTTGGATAGGAAAATTAATAAATAAATTAATTTATTAATCCTTTCATTCAAGAAATAGGTTTTGAGTGCCACTATGTACTAGGCACTGCTTCAGGAATGGAGATTACACCTCTGAGCAAGCTTTGATAGGATTGACGTAACATGGATCATTTTGCTAGAGCATCATTTTTATTTATAAGTACTGAATTCATATGAGTAAGTAGCTTTTGGACAGATCTGTCTATAGATTGGAAAAAGAATAAATATCCTTGGAAAGTTATAAAAATTGTTGGTTTGTGTTGACTCCCATCTCAGATGTGAAGAATATCTAATTCATTTTTAACCAACTTATGCTTCATTTTATTTTTATTCATTTATTATTTTGCTAATTTCTGTTACTGTGTAAGTTATGTGTTTACTGAAAGTTGAAATTTCAGGAAATTCTGTTTTACCAACTAAGAAATATTTATTTTAAGCCATTACTTTTTCTCTATCTGATAGGAAATTGTAAAGGTTCCAAAATACTTGATTATTTTGCGTCTGAGGTTTTATTCTATTGCAAATAAGCCATTAATAGAAAAAAGTAAATTTGGAAATGACTGTTTCATATTTAATTTATGTTTTATTCTTACAAATAAATATATAATTATTATAATTACATTATCGTCGATAAAATGAACTCACTCTCGGGTGCATGTTTTATATTGCACCAGCCAAACTTCCTTGCTATATTCAAAACAGAAACCTACTTTAAGGTTTAAACTTTCTGCAATTTGAGAGTTTATCATCCAACAAAATTAGCCTGGTGTAAATCAAAGATATAAAATCACAAAGCCCATGAAAAGTTGTGTCAAGCATGAAATTAATACTTCTGAGACACTTTTATGAGAAATATATTAAATACAATAAGTTCCTTTGTTCCAGAACCTTGCAAACTCTAGTGAATTATCTATAAATTTGTCTCCTTTAACTAAAAATAAATATTCAAATTAACATTTGTATGCTGATAATAGGTTTTATTATACTTTATTGCTATACTTCTGGACTCAGAACATGATTAATTTGTATGTACAAATCTTGTTTTTCTGAACTATGTACAATTGTATCATATATCACAATCCTTTTGTTCATTATATCACTTTAATTCTTAAACTTTAAAGTGGTTCATTGTGCTGTGCTTTAAAACTATATATAAGATGTGACAATCAACTAGTTAAAAACATCAATCCTGGCTTCATATTTATTATATCAAATAAAAACAAATTTCCCTTAAGTTATGATTCTGCCCTTTTTTCTTATTTTACTTCCTTTTGTTTTCCTTTTCTTCTTCTTTGTAAAATTTTTCCTTCTAACTTTTTGTTTTCTTTATTTCTACCACTTTCCTATGCAAAAAAGTATTATGTGCATGACCTATAATTTTAATTTAGGTTAGTTTCCAGAAAATTCAAAATAAGCTACTATATTCATTTATCCATCCAACAAATATTTATTAAGTTCCTGGCATATATGTGCTGAAGATACAGTCTATTCCTTGTATTTTTAGAACTATGAAATATTTTAATTTTAAGAAAAGTGTATGCTAGATTTTATGTTTGAATCAAAATAGGGAGGAATTATGATGTTAGAAGCATGGACCCTTAACCAGACTGTCTGTGTTAAAATCCTAGTTCTGATATTGTTAACTTTAATATCATCCATCTTTAGTTTCCTTATCCCTAACATAAAAATATTATCATTATTTTCAAGAAAGACAAGAAAATAAACACACTTACACACATACATATTTTATATATTTAAAACTGTATACATAATATATATGTTTATATGTATATTAACATATATTTCTTATATGTGTATCTATATATACATACTTCATATACAAAAAGTACTTGGAACAGTACATGGCAACAATGTCTGTTAAATGCATCTGAGTTGTATTACTGATCATTTCTTCTCTTTGTTTTCACCTTTTTCTTTCTTTTCTTCCCTCAGCCCTTTTTCCCTTTCTCTCCCTTTTCTTCTTCCTCTTTTCCTGTTATTCATCCTCCTCCTCCCACATGGTTTCAAGCACACAAAAAAAATTTGTTGCAAATACATTTGCAAATAAATTTGCCTTTGTTGTACGAAAATCCATTAAATAAAATATAGGGTCGTATGGGTACCCCTATAGTTTTTGTGTAACATTTATGTAATCTATGTATCTTTAAAATATATTTAGGTAGATAGATAGATAGACATGCGATAGCACATAATATGGTACAATGCAAAAAAATCAAATACAAAATTAGACATTAACAGAAAAAAATAAAATAAAATATAAAGTCTTCACAAATTCATAATACATTAAAATGGTATTAGAGGCAAGCAGTGGACTTTGAGGAAGAAAACCTGGCACAGTCAGCAGTGAGTCTTTTAAATATAAAAGCTAAAGACATGCAACTAAACTTTTAAGAAAGAAACCAGGAAGCTGTAGAAAAGTAGAACTATGCAGGAAAAATGACCATGCCTCCTGGCCACATTTTATAACTGTTATGGTTTCGTCATGTTTTTTTTTTATTTGACAGACTCTAAGTTGACCCCGAAAGACCCTTACTTCCTGGTGTTCTTGCCCTTGTGTAGTCTCCATCTCTTGGACTTATTGACCCATTTCTAATGAACAGAATACAGCAGAAATGTATTATAGTTTGTATTTCCAAACTAGGTTACAAAAAGACTTTGGCTTCTGCCTTACTTGTCCTCTTTTGCTTTCTCACTGGCTCTGAAGGAAGCCAGCTTCCATGTTATGAGCTGGCCTATGGAGATGCCCAAGTGGCAAGGATTAATGACTTGGACAATAGCCAGCTAGGACTGCCAACAGCCACATAAGTGAATTTGGAAGCAAATCCCCCAGTTAAACCTTGAGATGACTATACCCACTGCTGACACTTTGGTTACAGCCTAGAGAAAGACCCTGAGCTAGAGGTACCCAAAAAACCTATAAAATAATAAATATTTGTTGTTTTTAAGCCAATAAATATTGGGATGAGGTGTTACACAGCAAAAGATTACTAATAAACTACTTCTTTATGTCTGTCTTGGCATTGATAAGCACTAAAATCTTTAACAAGGAAATATTCTGTGCAATTTTTACAGATGATAGTGAATACTGTAAAGTGGGTAAGTTGGGATGGTTGCTCAGTAGGCAACTTAGTGCTACAATAATGGGTCATGAAGTCTATACAATCAATTACAGTGGCTTTTAGTTTAAATGTAATAGAGTAGAGTGAATTAGAATTGAATTAATTAGACTAGACCCTTACAAAATATAATGAAATAAAATAAAATAGGAGAAAATGGAATAGAAAATGTCTACTTGTTTCGTAAGTACTAAGGATAAGTTTGGTTGTGTGTGTGTGTGTGTGATAGTTTCCAGGATGACAGAAACATTCAGTGGTTTAACAGGAGGACTCACAGCACTCAAAGGCAGTTCTGCTCTCAGAAAGCTATATTTTATTATTGCAACAAACAAGAGAAAAGACTTGTCAGGTGGAATCTGGATGAATCCAAGCAAAAGGTTCTTATATTCTCCCCACTTCCCCACAACCTTCCTCTCCAAATACATATATCCAGAGAGAATACACAGAATGCACTCCTTAATCTAGCAGCAAAATACAATGACACGTGTGCGGTTTTTCTTCCTGCTTGAGACTCAGAATACTGAGTTTTTATTGGGGGTTGGTCATGTAGATGCAATGACCGGCCAGGATTGATATTCTAGACTCCAAGAAAGAAAGCAGGTGTTCAACACCATTGGTGGGTAAAACTGCTGGGTTCCCAGCTGCCGGTCAAGGGGCTTCCCCATATGCAGACTCATTTATAGATAGAAACTTCAGGGCTGATGTGTTAACTCTTCCCTGAAATTTTGTGTAAACGTATCCATATTAAAAAATTACAACTTTTCTTCACATATCAAACCTGAAAGGGCTTTCAGTAACATTTTGTCTTTCAGGATAAATATTTATGTTATCTCTGAACTTTTTATTAATTTTCTTAATTCTACACTATATTATTTACACCTCAATAATGACATTGCTAGATAATTGTTTTACAACAATTATCACCATGGATGTTCATTTTTACCTTCCCAAGCAACCCCCTGGTCTTTGAGATTAGGCAGTTGACTCTTACCTACCCAACCCTTGGTTAGAAAGGCAAATTGTTTATATCTGCTTTCCTCTTTGAACAGATTTTGGAAAACTGACTTTGTGGACTAAAGCTGATCCACTAACAGGTCTCCTAAATAACATTTTAGTGAAACACAGCCACACCTATTCATTTATGCATTGTTGATGGCTGTTTTCACACCACAGGCACAGAGTTGAGTAGTTGAAATACAAAGTATAGTCCATAAGTACAAAAATATTTACTATCTGGCCCTTAACAGAAAAAGGTTTGCCAACATCTGTGTTACAAAAGAAACAGAGTAGCTTACACAAATATTTTAATAAAATATTCAGCACATTTGGAAAATAAGAGATTGACAAGGAAAAAAATATGACCTAAGAAATAGTCTTCAGAAGTTGATATGTGTTTTTTCTCATAGGTGATTCTTGTCTAGAAATTGTTGGTTACTCATGCTGTTGTTTCTCACAAAGGTTCCAAAAATATTGGAAAAATATTGGATTAAAAATTTCTGATTAATTCTCCTCTAAGCTTAAGGCTTATTATCAGCAACCTGTAGGCTCTGATCATAAAAAAATAAACGTTAAGAAGAAATGATTTAAGTAAGAATCTGTTAAGCATTATTGTCTAAGAAATTATGTTAATCAAAATATCATAAAAATATAACCAGAAATGGTAAAAAATAAAACAGACTTCACAGAAGAAAATTTCATAGCAATGTTCTAGCTGAAACTCAAGAATGTGTTCAGCTTGTCATTTCCATTTTATACCTAATAAAAAAAGATTTAAAAGTTGAATCAAAGTTGAACTCAAAGAAAAGTGACTGTCTCTTGAGAATGAAAAATTTCTTAAAGTACCAATAAGCCAGAATCTGGAGCAGCAATGAAGGATTGCTGGCTTAGAGACTTTTAAGTTGTGATCATGGAGGGGAGTAGAAGAATTGGAAGTAATAATATGAGTGTGTGTGTGCGTGTGTGTGTGTGTGTGTACGCATGCACATGCATCCTACCAATGACTTAGACTGAAAACATGCTGTATTATTCAGGGTTCTCTAGGGAAACAGAATCAACAGGAGATCTGTAAATAGTATGAGATTTTATGAGTCTCTCACATGACCATGGGGATGCACAAAGTCCAGGTTCCCCAGGCAGGCTGCAAACCAAGGGCTCCGATGAAAGTCCAATGAAGGTCCTCGATGAGTTTCCGGGAGACGTTGGCTGTCCAAAGTTGAGCTGGGAAATTCTCTCTGAATGCTGAAATCACTTCCCCTTTCAAGGCAGTCAACTGATTGGATAAAGCATGACTCATTGCTGATGGCAATCTCCCTGAGTGATGTAGATGTAATCAGCCATCTATGCAGTAAACTCTGTGATGACTAAAGCTCATAAACAATCACACCTGCTTTAAGTTTCAGTAGGAAGATGCAGTAGAAGAGTATATCTGGGGCTAAATTATAATGAGTCTAATAAGGAGATTGGATTAGAGTGAAGTAGGATGGACTGTAGATTGGTGAGTTTTC